>BMAV01026242.1:0-121832 GCA_019973955.1 Trichonephila inaurata madagascariensis | reverse complement strand
TCGATAAGAAGGGGTTTTGCGAAAATTGGTCTCTGGGGGTGACGTTACGAAGGATTAAAGGTCGTTATAGATCCAGGGGTGGCGAACCTTTACGGATCAATGTGCCATTTTTTCCAAAAAAGTGTGCAATGAGTTATGGACGAGCCGTCAAATAATTTTGACTTGTGATTATTGGGAAAATAATAAAATACTAACAACACTAAATTCTGTTTACTACGAAAATATACCTTTTGCACTATTAAGTTGTAAATGCTTTAGTTATACGTGTAATTCAAATTAAAGTAATATTAGTGTGACTTCTGTTGTTGCAGATTGGATAACAAATAACTAGATGGATGAAGAGAAATATTAGGATTGTAAGATGTTATACTTTTTGTAGAATACATGCTGAATTTGAGTCATCTGCCAAGCTATTTCCAAGCAATTAATTATTTTTGCTGTGGTTCACCTTTTTTCATAATAGGTTTTGTGATTTATTTCAAAATACCGTTTTACAAACGATCTTCTGAATACCACTGTTCTAGAACATAAAACACACACCGCTTTGTCGCTTTTGCTACTAATGCCATGTTTTTGGGTCACCGAATTTGAAATTCTCTGTTACACTTACTATCTTGAACTTTTGTTATTTTGTTGAACGAGCCATAATAAATAACAATTAAAAATTAGAAATATAACACAGATAAACTTTAAAATACAGTTATTTCAATGACATTGACTATGCTATGTGTATACAAACTTTACATCATACGCAGTTGTAGTCTACGACGTAACTAATGCAAGACAATAACAAACAAATGTGCTCCCCGCTGCCCCACGATCGATCACTAGCGTTTGTACGTAATACTTCATAGTGAGTTTTGAACTTTTGAAAATGCAACCTATTTTGATCATTGGCGTGCCAAAAATATTGTTTTGTGTGCCATCAATGGCACGCGTGCCACTGGTTCGCCGTCCCTGTTATAGATATATAAATAGTCCCGTTTTCGAACATTGTTTACTTGACATTTTTTAAGTATGTTCCTTTGTTGATTAGAGATCCTTTAAGAATTAATTTTACGTAAATCGACTTCCATGGGGACGTTACAGGGAGTTACTGGGGCATATAGATAAAAAAAATTCCCCTTTTCGAGCTAATAGATCTACAGCAATGAAATTTATTATTCATGTTTCTTTCGTTGAATCGAAAACATCTAAGAACGAGTCTTACGAAATTGATTCTCCAAGACAGTAAAGGGAGAGTATTGATACAAAAAAAAATCTGTTTTTTTAAATTTGAAATTTACTAAGCATATTTATTTTGTTAAGTAGTGCCCCTTTTAAAAAAGGGGTTTTTTGGTTGAAATCCATTTTTGGGGGAAAAGGTTAGGGAAGAGAAAAAGAAAATTCCTATTTAAAAATTTCATAAATTCAAGTCTAATATAGAGGAAAAGGTTATAAGAATGTTTTTCAAACAATCAAACACTTAATGCTGGGACTTCGAAATCAATAATTTATAAATATTATATTTTGTCGCGGGGGAAATGACGAAATTAGAATTTCATCAAACCCTTTAAAAGGGATATGATCAATTGAGGGGATATTTTTAAAATAACGTCTCTTAAAAGGGCCCATTTTCCTGATGAAAGTAAGTATTTTTTTAAATGGGGAAATGATGAACTAGTCGGGTTTTTCATTGGAAAAATGCTGTCCGGGGGGGGAAACATCGGGGGGTCGGGGTTTTACTTCTAAATACAGGTAGAAATTATCGACCCCCCAAAATATCAACCCCATATTTTTAAAAAAGAATGGCACCATAGGTTTAACATAGGGATTGATATTTCAGTGTGAAAAGAAAATCCGAGAGGAAAGATGTTACACATAAAAAAATACCGGCCAAATTTTTTCTAATTATTTGTTAATTGGTTTCGAAAAAAATAATTTGTGTTTCATTAACTATTGTTGTATTATTTACTTTTCTCGTTTACTAATGCACCATATTTGTTAAATAAACTTTTTAAAAAACTTTTGCCCGTTATTTCATCATTTTACTGAAAAAAGATCGGGAAATTTTGTTAAAATCCATTATACTCTTATCAGGAAATGCCCAAAAGAAACTTAATTTTAATTTCATCATTTTCCTGCGACATATATTAAATTATTTCCCCAGTGAAGCGGGTGGGAAAAGGCTAGCAGTTTCCATAAAGGTTTAAAATTTTTTTGCTTCCTTTTTTCAGAATTTTTTTTAGTTGCCGGAATTAGGGGGAAAAGGTTTTTTGACAATGAAAAAATTTTGGGATGTCTTTAGGTACCTCATAAAAGGGGTTAATGATATTTCATAAAGAAATAGAAAAAAGAAAAATCGAACTGTATTGTAATGGTTTTACACAATTTGAATTAATGTGTTTAAAAAAGTTAAGATTATTCTGTTTTAACCAATCATAAATACCCTACATTGCCCCAAAGAAGTCAAAACAATATGTACGTAAAAAAGAAACTTTTTCATCTGCATGTTGGCTTCGAAATTTTTTACTTTCACCCCTTAAGAGAAAAAAAAATTTATCAATTAAAGGGGGACAAATATTGCTAGGGGGAATAGTATACAAGAACATTAAATGCTTTAATGAAAACTGAAAAAAAAAAAAGGAACAGTTACCGACATTTTTTTGTCTAAGGAAAGAATCTGTAACTCCACCTTCTACGAATACAACACTGATCTATGCGGTTCATTTTACGGGCAGTGCCGATAGAGACTCATTTAGACCCCTGGGCCCAGAAGATCTACAGGTTCTTAGCCCTGGCAGTTTGGGGTTTATTGCCAGAAAACCTGTTTAAAGTAGAGCTTACCCAGGCCCCTGGGCGTCCGCCCCAAGCGAAAGGGCTCAATGGATAAACCTAAGGTGACCAACCGTCCCCCCTTTTAGGGTAAAAAGTCCTCCTTTTATAAGTTCTGCCCTTTCCCCTCGAAAGGACCCCTCCCACTTGTCCTCCTTTTCAATTTTTTAAAACCGATCCCTTAATCTCGTATTCAGAGATAACGAAACATATTTCCAAAATGTCAAAAAACTTGTTTGAAACAAATCTCACAGGAAATAAAAAAGGTTTAAAGGTTTGTTTTAATTCATTGCAAATAAAAATGGGCAAATATAGAAAAGGTGTTGAGTTTTTATCGAAAGAAATCCTGATACTAAAATCGATGACAATGGTCTGTTTGAAGAAAAAAGAAAGACTGAATACATTCTTAAATTCTAATAAATTAAAACAATTGGAAAAAAAAAACATGTAAAAATTTATAAAAAATGGGTGAAAAAAATTTTTAAAATATTTCAAAAAAGAACACATTCCCCAAAAAAATTTGTTATTCTTGATGAATTTTCGTTTTGCTGCCCTGGGAAAAATGCAGCAGTTGAAAGAGTTTTTTTAGTTGGTAATGATTTTTCCCCAGTGAGGGAAATCAAATTGAATGTTAATACATTAGCTGGGACTTACCGCGTAAAAACCAGTATGAAAGGGTATTTTTTTCTCCAAATTTCCAATGTAAAAAATGGGTATTTTCGACAAAAAATTATTAATGAAAAAAACTTGTTAAAGTAAATAATTAAAAAACGTAATTTGCGGTTTTTTTTGTTTTTAATTTATTATGTTTTATACATTTACGTTGTAATTTTTTCTTAAAATTTTCGTCCTCCTTTTCATTGTAAAAAAAACTGGCCACCTTAATAAACCGGCAATGATAACCGGTGAACCAAAAGTCCACATTCAAACTTTAAAAATTCATTAAAAAAAAAAGGGTGATAAAAAAAATGTGGTTTTTGGGGAAAAAGGGTTTAAAAAAAACGTGTGATTTCTTTTTTCTGGCCAAAAAAATTTTTATGTAAAGTATCACCTGTAGAGGGCGTTCACAATCCAAAACACTTCATTCAGCGGTACACTTCATTCATTTATTCTTTGGGAACGAAATTTTTCAACATGATCTTAAAAAACCCTTTAAAAACGGTTTTGCAACGCCTGTTACAGCTGAATGTAAAGTGTCGGAATGAAATGGAAAACCTCATGACAAATAGAATAACCAATGTTAACTGGGGATAAAAGATACATATGGTAATTCAAATAGCCCCACAACCAAAAGTCGAAAGGAGTGATGTCGGCTAAACATAGGAGCCTTGCAAACTTGCAACCTTGACCAGTTACTCTGTCCTCACGAAAGGTTGCTAATAAGTATAGATTAATTCAAGATATTCAACCTGCAGCCCACCGAGTCTTTTTAAGTGTTCCGGTCATGGTCCATCGCTGTGAGAAATTTACTTACTTAAGAACATTGTATTAAAAATTCGGTGAGAAATTCTGTGTCAAGAAATCAAAAATATCAATTTTGCTTTTTGCTATCGGTGTCGTATGGGTACGAATTGATGTTCTTTTTCTATTTGGAACAGTTACAGTTAGTGATAACAGACAACGGAGGAGTAGAGACAATTTTATGGGTTGAACTCATTTTTAATTATTTTTCATATCTTGCAAGCGAAAAATATTCAAAAAATTAAATCGTTTCAAGACGATTGGGAAGTTGACTATTCTGTAGTGAAAAACAAACACAGATCAGTAAGTGTCTGATTTGTCACGAAAGTACTGTATTTAAAAAATACCAATAAACAGGATAAACAATGACATTTTTCCTCGAAGATCCCTTTCAAGAGGTGATAAATAGGCTTTACCGAATAATCTTTGCAACAGAAACAAAGTGTTTTGTCTGTGGTAACATCACAGCGGTAACAAAGACAGCCTATGACAGGGATGGCGAACCAGCGGCATGCGTGCCATTGATGGCACGCGACATAATATTTTGGGCACGCCACCGATCATAACGGTTTGCAATTTAACTCAAAACAACAAAGTTCAATATGAAGTATTACCAGAAACGTGACTGATGGATCGCAGTTTTCAGCGAGATTTTCTCAGTTCAAAGAATTATCGGAAGCGCTCTTTTTTATGTACTTTTTGATGTGACTTCATTTAATAAACTGAATTTGTCCTAATCCTATTCTTTGTAAATTGAAAAAATTTGAAATACAACTGTGATTGATTTCCAGTCTAGTTCAATATGAATTCAAAAAATTTTGTTGAAAAAAGGAGAAAGTTAGAATTGATTAAAACAGAAAGATTAAGATACATTTAGCTGTTTGAAAAAACTGGCTCGTGCTATTTTAACCATATTTTCATCTATCCATGCCTGCGAGTCATTATTTTCAGAGATGAATAACATTAAAGTCTCACTTAGAAACTGTTAGGAAGATGACTCCAATTCAGCTTGCATTCTGGCAAAAAAGTAACATTTTACAATCCTAATAAAAGTTGTTGTCATCTAATCTACCACAACAGAATTCACACTAATGTTACTTGAATTTGAATTACACATATAAATAAAATATTTACTACTATACTGTACAAAATGTATTTTTTTCGTTGTAATTAAAGAGTTTTGAGTTGTTAGTATTTAGTTTTATTATTTTCTCAGTAATCACTAATCAAAATTTTTTTGACGGCACGTCTATACCTCCTGACAATCTTTAAAGAAAAATGGCACGTTGATCGCAAGGTTCCCCTTGGCCTATGAAGTTTGTTATATTATTGGTAATCATATGAAACTGTTTATTGATGCCGAAATTGTGGAAAAGTGTTTCTTAAATGCTTCTAATTTGGTGTTAGTGACAAAAATAAAAAAATATAAACAAATAATTATAAAATGCAAAACAGGAGTTATAATATTTTAATCAATTTTCCACATTTTAAATTTCCAATGTTATCTTGGTCTTAAAGCATTCCCCCTCCCGCATTTATCATGTTGATGCCCGCTTGAAATAGCTAACATATGTATGCGGCCCAGCAGAAAAAAAGTTTGAATATCCCTACATATATATAAACTAGTTGGCATAGTACGGAAGTGTGCGACATTCTGCATGAAGGTTGCAGATAGCATTGTGCATGAAGGGTACAACTAAAAATATTTTTATGGCTAAAAAAATCCGACTTCCTTGTGAGTCCTTTCTTGTAAACTGTACATTTCTTTATCATCATTTCTTCCTTTTTTATGAATTTTTAAAGTTTAAACAAGCTTTTAACCAAGCGGTATATAAAATATAAAAAATCAATTTAAAGGTGTTTTAAAACTTATATTGCAGTATTCGCGTTTTCTTTTCAAACTTTGGTAATTCTCTTAGAAATTGTTAGTTATTTAACATTCGATGTTTTAATTACAGAAAAAAGATTCTTCGCTCGTTGAAATAAATGTTTTCTTGTACAATGTTTTCTGACAATGTTATTAATTTAAAAGATGCTAATTCTGGATTGAGAGAAAAAATTGTACTAATGAATAAAAAGCCCTTCAAATAATTTAACTTTTTATCTAGTTTAACGATCAATTTCTTTGAAGTATTTGTCTCATATGTTTCCAAACTTTAGTGGTCTCTGTCGAAAATTTATCCGAAGTTGTAAGTCATTTTATACCAAGTTAAATTTAGAAAGCAGCTGTGGTTGACAATAACCTTCACCAGATGAAGTATCAAACAGATATATATGATCTTGAATGCGTCTAATAAAACCTTCTACTCTAAAACAGCAAAACACAGTTTATCGTAGCTCGTTGGAAACTTGTATCAACAAACTTCATTAACGAATGTGGACAAGTTGGATAAAGCAGAATCGATAAAGTAGAACAAAAGTCACTTTTTCAAAATGAATTAAAATAAGGGAAAATTTCATAAATGTATAATTTGAAATTATAATTAAAAGTCGGTTGCAAATCTCCTCTTGCATACAAGAAATTAAACAATTATAGTGTAATAATTTAAAATTTCATTGCCTCATGGTGGTCGACTTTCGAATAATTGTTCTACGAGCTATGACTATTGGTCGTTTGTTTTGGGAAAATGTGATTGCTATATGTCATGATGCAAAGATTAAATGTAGAACATATTTTGCAAGTAAAAGTAAGATTACTTAAGGAATGAGCAATCTAGTTTAAATAAAATTTTAGTGATAAAAATGCAACTTTGCATTACTTTTCAAGATAATTTTCTACTGTATGAATGAAGAGTACAAAGAATCCAAGATATAATAACTTACATATAATTGTTATTTACATATAAAGTCAATTGTTTAGTTACAAAAATAAAATAATTATACAAAAATATATTACATGTAAGAAATACCTGTATTATTATACAAAAGTGTAAAAATTTTATGATATATTTTAAAATAGAATCTCATTATGATGTGATTTTTATGATTTGTGGTATCTAAAACTTCAAACAGTTTTTATTTTTCTTATAAAATTTAAATTGTTTTCGCTTCTTAGGATTTTTAAATTATAGCAAAATAATGGATTTTGAAATATATTAAACTATAAGGCTGTATGTGACTTTATTTTATTAACATTTGCAATAGAAGCATCTTATGGTGATATACACATTATCGTGTCATAGCATGCACAGGCAAAATAAAATGAATAGATTGAAGAAGTATGGTATTTTTTTTTTTTACCTTCAATTCAGTTTCTGCTCATCAAAGATAAAAACACTTTTTCATGTTATGGCATGACTTTGCTTGGAAATAAATAAAAAAAAAAAAATTTAAAAATATGCTTCACCGTTTTTTGAAAGGAAGTTGAACTTAGTAGATTAAAATATCATTCTCTTTTTCTAATGAGTACATAGAAGCATATTGAACTCTTCTTTTATATTCTCTTATTCCCTTATCTTCATATTTCTATAAAGGATTAATACATCCTTCATAGAAAATGAATGTATAATTTTTTATTAATATACCAAAGTATACCAAACTTATCAAAATATAATAGTTTTGTACACCCAGAAATTTCAGCATATCTTCCTATTTAATTTAATAAACGAATTAATATTTAAAAAAAAAAAACTGTATTAACACCGTCATCCTCTACAAGTTTAAAAAATGTATTTAACTTGAGTGGATGAATAGAAAGTATTTTATTAACGATTGAAAATGTGAACAGGATATATATATATATATATCGTTAACGTGATATTAATGTGATCGTTATACCATTATACCATTATTTCCTAATATATTTTATGTTTCAATGTAACTCCAAATTTCCTGAATGCTTCTTTTATCTAAAAAGATGGATGAAATTTAATTCTTGTTTAACCTTTTATCTACCGCATTATGATTTACTGCAGTTTTTTTCGTGCAATATTTTTTTTTAATCACTACATTGAAAATTAAGGTATATAAATAAACAAAATACTCAACTTTGGGAAATTTAATTCGTTAGAGCTAATTAATTAATTAAAGATATTCAACTGCAAAATTAATTATACTCACTGTCCACTTAAAATAAATAATCAAATCGTTTTCTAAGATCTTCATTAACATACAAAAAAATAAGATATTTGCCTTTTGACATTAACCATTTTTTCGGAACAAAAATGACAATCTTCGCAATCCGCTGAAAACGCCATCAGCTGAATACACAATTTCTTCTATAAAACTATTCGCCTTTCCCGCTAAAATACTCATCATAGAACCCGTGTTGCCATATATCTTGGAAGAGGGGTTTTAAAAGAATATTCTTGCTAAGTATTGTCAGAGTATTCGTAAAAATGGTTATTCTATGTAATTTTAAAGTGAGTGTGGTACTTATAAGTACCGTCGGTAGATAAAGGGATAACATATATATGAGAAATATTTAATTATTAAAAAAACTAATTCTAATTATGTTTTTAGATAAAACTCGTGAATTTATGTTTCAGGTTCGTATTTAGTTTCACTCGTCAGTGTTTCTACAAAGTTTTGGTGAAAAGTGTTCTTAAAAATATTTACATAATTGAACATTCGTCACTATAACTTTCATACCATTTAAAAGTAAATTTAGAAATATATAGTTTTTTTCACAGTTTTATAGGAAAAAGGAACAATTTTTAAATGAACTAGAAACGGATTTCACAATTATGATTCTTTATTTCATTTGAAGATTTTAAATTTTATTCCAATATTTCGCTTGCTGTACCATTATCTTTCGAAAATTATTTTAGACTGTATTGAATTTAAATTGATAAAACTATTAATTACTTAAATGTTATAATACGCTATTTTAAAACATCTGTGCAAATGAATCAGACCAAAAAATAAACATCGCACACACAAATCTGCAGTTCCATTTTTTAAAATATCAATTTTAAACATTTCCATCCAATTTAAAGGGGTCTCAGGGGTGTTAACTTCGTCTCGAAAGAGAGGGAGGAGGGAGTGAAACTACAAACAATTTTCAAATAGATGTTATTCTTTGAAATTAAAATTAAATAATTCGAATCGTTTACACGTTATTTATAAAGGAATGAGGTTTCAAAAAGTACAAAATGTTTAAAATATAATCTAATTTTA
Source organism: Trichonephila inaurata madagascariensis (assembly GCA_019973955.1). NCBI lineage: Eukaryota > Metazoa > Arthropoda > Arachnida > Araneae > Nephilidae > Trichonephila > Trichonephila inaurata. Next base: position 112,439 of record BMAV01026242.1, on the reverse strand, counting down.
AAAATTATAAGCATATGAAATTAAGAAACATTTCTATAATAAATATTAAGTAAATTTTACGTTGCTCCTTCTATTTTTAAAAATTGTAGCCCCTTTGATTTTTAAAACTTTTTAAAATTAAGTTCCATGTTTAAACCCTGCTTAATTTTAGTATTATGTATCTTTTGTATTTCAAAATGTTTGAAAAATATGGAAATTTTAAAAAATAAATGTGAAAATGTACATTTTCTATTTTTTGAAAATATAATTTATTATTCTGTTTATATAAAAATACTTGCAGTGTAATAAGGATTCATTTAACTTTATAAATCAGCTTATTGCTAGTATAATTAGAGCTACTGTTTTAGAAAATATGATGCGCAACGTAAAACTTAATTGATATTTCTTATAGAAATGTTTCCTATTTTCCTATTCCTAGAGCTTGTAATTTTTAAAATTACGATTATATTTTAAACATTTTACACTTTCTTTCAAGCCTCATTCCTTTTTAATTTCAAAGTATTATACCTAGTTGAAAATTGTTTATATTTTCAGCCCCCAAAACTAAGGTAACATTACTGAGATGTCTTAAAAACACACACGAACAAAAACAACAAAACTAAACGAGTGAATCTGTAGCTCCGATTCTTATCCCTAAATTTCCCTAAATGAACAAGAAATGGGATTTATTTCATGAATTTTTCCCTACTACTTCTACACAGGACCTCGACCAGACAACCGGCGAAATGCCTCGTTGCTAGGAGCATCACGTGATTCCATGTTTGTTGTTCTTCGATGAATGTAAGAGGTCTGCGAAGTGGGAGAGGAAAGAATGAAATCAGAAATTTGTTTTCATTAATATTCCACAAAATCCCTTTATCAAAATTAGTTTACTCATGCTGCAAGAGCACACTTATTGAATCATGGGACTCGAGTTTTCTTTTTGATGATATCACTAGTTTATTTTCTTCAGCTGTGATGTGTTACCAGTTCAAAGTTTTCTGTTTGTGAAAACGTCATTGAGATGAAACAGCGAGGAAGCGTTTCAGTTGAGTAAGTGCATTTTAAATCGCCTTTCAATTTTTGATTCAATGCATTAAAATTTGTTAAAAAGAGATAAATTTTAGATATTTTTTTGAATATTTTAAATAATGAATTAGTATAAAAAGAATTACACACTGTTAATCAAAATGCAATAAATAAAAATAAATAAATTTTAAAGCTTATTTAACCATTAGTTTTAGAAATAATTTAACCATCTTTTCTCTACTTATACTATTTGATATTTAATGAACAATGCTTACATCCATAAAATTAACGGAGTTCTAATTTTTTGAAACGATCAATTTACAGTTCCGTTATATCGTAAATTTTTTGTTATCCTTTTTTTAGAATTTTTATGTAAATTTTTTTTTAAAATCGTTAGATTACTTCATAAATGATCTCCAAGTTCTGTTTTATCCAATGATTTCGAAGTTTTGTGTCTGTATAGATCGTGGCCGCGGTAGCCAGTGGTATGGGTATCGGATCGTCTTGCCTTGTCACGAGTTGGGGCCCCAGTACCACTAAAGACCGCCGTGTAGGGCGGATGCACGTTAAATCTGTCGAGAGCTGAAACGTCCTCCCGTTGGTGTGGTGTGGAGTTAGGAGAGGGTGCCAGCTCAGGTGTCGTCCACGTACTTGACCATGGTTCAAATACGTGTCCGTCACCAAAAGCCCTCAGTAGCTGAACAGTGTGACGTTAATATTCAATCAATCAATCAGTCTGTATAGATCTCGTTGCCTCGATAGCTTATTGGTTCTGGTCACGAACTCGGGGCCACTGAAGACCCGTAGTGTAGAAGGAGCCGATGCACATGAAATCTGTTGAGGCTGAAAATCCTCGTTGGTGTGGTGTGGTAGTTAGGAGAGAGGGTGCCAGCTCAGATCTCGTCCTCGCCACTTGACCTAGGTTCAAAATAACGAGGTTCTGTGCCAATAGCTCCCGTGTTGCTTTATAGAACAACACTAATATAACTCTCATTCGCTTTATTTACACCACATAATGGGAACATTTGAATTTATATAATTTAATGTGTGTGTGTGTGTATTATTACCACATCCGAGTCTTATAGATTGAATCAGTTTTTAACATATAAAGAATGTTATTAATGTCTTGGAAAAGTAAAAATTGTGCGGATTTGTGCACCCACACCTTATAAAGGAATATGATCGTCAGAAAATATTTGTAGCGGTGGTATCTATATAAGCCAGGAACAGCCTCCCGACCGAGGTGATCATTTTGGTCCAGTGGTATGTTACGTGCTCACAGAATCGAAGGTACCAATCTCTATCCTTCGCGTACTTTTCTATCATCAAATGTACTGTGCTTTGAGATTTTCTAAATGTTTTAATTCTTTTGTTAAGTGATCTTGTAATCCAATGGTCACATGACCACAATCATTGTGACCGACGATGTTTCAAGTAGTATCGTGAATCACAAATTATTTGTTCCATTAGAACAGTGGTCTCCAATCCCCAAGCCACGGACCGGTACCGGTCCGTGTATCAAATGATACCGGGCCGCCCAAAGAACATTATATTTTTTCTATTTTATTTACTGTGGTGAAATGTGTAGCGTTCTAGTGAGTTAAATCACTTTATATTCATTTTTGGTGTAACTGTATTAATTTTTGATGTTTGTTGAATACAATTTAATTAAAATTATTTAACTCATACAACCTAAAATATAAACAATTAACGTCCCCTTTCCTTCTCTGAGGGTCATTGTAAAATTGAGCAAAAGTGACCGGACCGTGGCGATATAAAGGTTGGGAAGTAATGTGCATTAGAAGGCTTTCCAACGAAATAATGAAACTTAGCTTGTTAAATGAAATTGAGCCTGGAAGTGCTTAAAACGAAGTGATAATTAAGATAATAAAAAATCAAATAAAGTGGTGTTTTTGTCCGTTGACGATGATTCGAGTGACAAAATATTTATTGCAAATAGTTTCCATGGAGTTTCTATTGCAATGTTAGTTTAGTAGCCAAGTAATCATGTTTGCGAATTTGTAGCCGACCTTTTTTTTCTCTTTATTGGTGGTTAGAGTCCCTTTGTCACTGAAGACACTCTGATACACATTAAGGCTCAAAGTCCTCTCGTAGGTACGGTGTTTTAAGTATGGAGAGTTAAGGCTGTTTTCGCCATATGTACGAGAACGTGAACTCAATGCGGAGCAAATTTTTAAACAGAAAAAATGCCTCAATTTGAAAAAAATTTGTGACATTGTAACTCATACATTTGTTTAAAATATAGTGTTTTTAAAATTTCAAAATATTTCATAAATAATCAGTTTTTCCTTTTAACATGTAAAGGGATAGCTCATTTAGCATTACGGCGTAGTAGAAAAAATGCGAAACACATTTTATAAAAGAGAAAATACGTAACTTGGATAAAAATTTAGTAGAATGATAAAATAAGTGATTCTCTACAGGAAGGTGAAGGCAGAATATAATATTAATGTTTGAGTACTTTTATATACCAAAAAATATTACGAATTTAGGTCCTATTCTTTAACGTTAGCTGAAGACAGCCTTAAATGTCTCATCCTTGTCAATTGACCGAGTTTGAAATTTAAGTATTCATTGTCAACAGCCTTCGTGTAACTTCAAAATGCGATGTTAACATTCAAATAATGCAATTAACCTTAATTTAACCCAAGAGTTTGATTTTCTTGAATTAACGTCATAAGTAAATTTTTTTGGAATGGTCAATTGACGAGAGAGCTAATGAGCTATTCTCTTACCTTCCACACCATATATGAGAAAGCCCTCGTGCAGCTGAACAGTGCGACGTTAATATTCAATCAATCAATCCACACCATATATGAGAGCTTTGAAGTCAATTTATGCACTCATGGACAAAAAAAATTAGCGCAACAAGAAATAATTGCGGGGTCGTAACTAAACTTGGCATGAAGGAACATGTCGAGGAGATATGCAAATGATTATAAATGCTGCGTGATTGGGCAAGTATAGCCGGTAGGGGTTTTTAAAGTTCTCCGTGGAGTAAAAAACAGGAAACCCAAAAAGTTTTTTGGGGCTGAATTGTTTACAAAGGAAAAAATGGGGACCCCTTTACGCCGTTTTTCGAAGACAATATGAGTAGCTGTCGCAGTTTGGAGGGGAGAATCATGGGCATGATGAAAGCTGGTTTGTCAGCGGCAAGTAGCTCGTCAAAAGGCCGCTCTGATTGTGTTGTGAGGAGGTGTTGGGACCAGTGGACCCAAAGAGATGTCATTTACACGAACCATCGGGACTCCCCGAAGACCATGTCAAAGCCCCACATCGTGAAATGCACGAGAACCCAACCTTCATCGGCCGCTATCCAGGTACAGGTAGCCCCCAAAGGCCCCCTCTTTTCGACCAAACAAAGGCGCCTGGCTGAAGGAATTTGGGATCCGGCGCCCATTACGTGGGCTACCGACGCCTTTTGGGTGGGGCAAAAACGGATTGCGCGGAATAACCGGTCTTTTGCACGAATCCAGATTCAATCTCAGTCGTATGACAATGTGTTTGTGGGGAGCCCGGGTGAACCCTCAATCTTCCCTTTTTTTACAACGACACCCCTCCCACAGCTGGTGGGGTATATTCTTTGTACAATACACGCCCCTAATTCCCGGGGGCCTGACAGCCTAGTGGTATGTCCATGACCTGCAACCACATTTTTGTCACTTTATGCAACGGGTCCCAGGAATTTTTCAACAAGACAATGCTCAGCCCACGGGAAGGGGGCCAACACGTTTCCACTGTTCCCCCTTTTCCTTTGGGCCCCCGATCCCCAAAATTTTTCTCCAATCGGCATATCTGGGATCATTTGGGACGGGGTTGAGAATCTCGGTTTGGGCGATCTAGAGGCAAGGTTAAACAAATAGGGGGAAAGAAATGTCCAAGACATCCTACAGAACTTTAGTCTCAAGCTCGTTCGTATCGCATCGGGCCGGCCAGGGGGTTCAACAGGGTATTTAAAACCCCGTTATTTTGCCTTTTTCAAATAAAATTTTTTCTTTGATTTTCTAATCATTTACATATATCAAAGTAGCATTGGTTTTAAAATTTTGTTTCATTTTTAAACCCTTCTTTGGGGGTAATTTTTTTTTGTCATGGTGTTTTTTCACACCAGCCCCGTATTTTAAGACTTGGTTTGATAGAATGGAAAAAAACTTGGCTCAACACCGGGGTAAAAACGACTCATCCAAACTTTCCCCCAACAAGGTCTCTGATTTTCAGGGGTGCGGTAGCCCAGTGGTCAAAAAATCAATCGGCAGGCAAGCGGGCCCGTACCACTAAAGCCCGCCTTGTAGGGCAGCGTGACTTAAATCTGTCGAGAGCTGAAACTCCCCCCGTTGGGGGTTGTTAGGGGGGAGGGTGCCAGCCCAGGTGTCGTCTACGTCATTGACCATGGTTCAAAATTACGTGGTTCGTTCCCAAAAGCCCTCGGTAGCTGAGCAGTGGCGTTAATTTTTACCCACTACCACTGATTGGTTACTTTTTTCAGCCTCACTAATTACTTTTGTGAAAAACCTTAACCAGTTAGGCAAGGTATCTCAAGGCGCGAAGCATTATTGGATGACATTTAAATTGAATCTTATGACCCAGGTAGCAGAATGATTATGATCGAGATATTGTGGTCAGCATTGTCGTCTTGTAGGTTCGAGTACGGTTCCGCTGAAATCACACAGAGGGGCTAATCCACGTTAATTCTATCCAGGCTAAAAATAAACTCGTTAGTGGGGTGTGGAAGTCTGGAAAGAAGGTGATAGCTCAGGTGTCACCCTTGTCACGTTACTGAGGTTCAGAATCAAAAGTAGCCCATGCGCAGCTTCAAAAAATGTGTGACGTCAATAAAATTAAAAAAAATTAGGAGGGGAGAGTTTTAAACGTTTCCTTTTAAACAAAGGGGATTCCCACGACCTTATTATTTAGAATCTTGGTCACGTGACGAGAATGACACCTGAGCTAGCACCACCTTTTCCTAACTACCACACCACACCTAAGGGAGGACATTAAGCCTCGACAGATTTTATGTGCATCGGCTTCCCTCTACATCGCGCGGGTCTAGAGTGACACCAAGACTCGAACCCGTGACATTCCGACTATAAGTTCCTGACCATAACCACTAAGCTACCACGGCTACATCAATTGAGTTGAATTGAGGTTTTCTGTCGTATTTCCGTTCAAGATAGCGTGCTAAGAATAAAGGTTGCTTTTGTCTTATGTTAGACCCCTTATGCCTAAGTCTTGGAGTCCTGATGGGGTATGGCGTGTAAATTAGAAGCGGCTATTACATTTTGTAATAAATGTTTTTTTTAGGTCTGTGAATATATATATAATCTCTTTTCAAGAAATGATTCTACTCATTTTTAGATTTAATACAATAAACAATCGGCTACTAGTCTGGAAAATAAAGTTGCGAAACAGATAAAAAAATTTGTTGTTTACAGCTTTCGGAATTTATCTAGAAACGCCCCTAAACGTAAATGATCATTTATCACGATTCAATATTCTTAACTAAATTTCTTAAAAAAAAAAAAATATTGCAAAGATTTTTACAATGAATTTCGTTTTCTATTTTAACTGGAATAAATAAAATATATATGCATAACTCATTACATTACGGCAGTGTTTCCCAAACTTTTGACATGTGTACCCCTTCTATAATTTTCGTAACGCTGAGTAACCCTGGGGGGAAAAAAAGGATGTATTTATAACAATGAAAATATATTTATTTTTTTCTTCTGCACCCGATTTTCAGTAGCATTAATATTGGGGAAATTGAAGCTAGATTCGAGTAAATCCGCTACATACATTAAGATTCTGACAAAAAATAGGAATGAGTGAAGATTAACGTCGCACTGTTCAGCTGGGCTAATGAGGCTTTTGGCGACGGACCTCGTAATTTTAAACCATGTCAAGTGACGAGGACGACACCGAGCCAGGGCACCCTCTCTCCTAACTACTACTACGTCAACGGGAGGACGTTTGAGCTCGACAGATTTAACGTGCATCGCTACCCTCATACCTAAGTGGGTCTTCGCGGTACTGGGCCTCGAATTACGACACCTGTGCCGTGATCCGGTATCTTGACCAATTTACACCGCGGCCATGACAAAAAATAGGATGTATTGATATAATTTAAAAAAAAAAAGTCTCAGAGTTTTTTTTAAAAATGCGTATGTGATATAATATAGTAAGCCTACAACTTAATGGACCTTGATAACACACTTATTAAAATCATGACTAAATGGCCGACGACGTCACATGTCATAATTATGATTTTGATTTCCACATCTTTGTTTCTTTCTCTCAGGGATTTTACGTGGCCGCTGTAGCCGAGTAGTATGGGTATCGGATCGTGGCTTGCCTTGTCACGCGTTCGAGCCCCGTACCACTAAAGACCCGCCGTGTAGGGCAGCGATGCACGTTAAATCTGTCGAGAGCTGAAACGTCCTCCCGTTGGTGAGGTAGCTAGGAGAGAGGGGTGCCAGCTCAGGTGTCGTGCACGTCACTTGACCATTTCAAAATTACGTGGTCCGACGCCAAAAGCCCTCGTGTAGCTGAACAGTGTGACGTTAATATTCAATCAATCCATCAATCAACTCAGGATTTTACTTCTTTAGAGGTAAGAATGAGATTTACAACTCCAAAATACCTATTGGTTCTTCTTTTTACCTGATATGTTTGCTGTGTTTAGTAAAGATGCGAACTCTGGGATGCCTCCTGTGATCTTTCCCTTTTTAGAAGCTTTTTTCTAACATCCTCCTCTCCCACACATTTTTTTCTTTCTTACGTTTATCAGTTTAGTGAAGTTTCAGAAACAGAGTAATTCTGGTAACAAGCTCGGGGTCGGCAATATTTCATTCAAGCCAAGGGTTCGAATCTTGATTTTACCGAAGAACGATCGTGTAAAAAAATGAATGCAAGTTAAAATTACGGAAGCTCTTAAGTTCTCGCGATATGTTTTGTGAAAGCTTGGAGAACTGGATGACAATTCATCAATCGACCTTTTTTGCCGAAAAAATTTTGAATTCATTTTTCTGTCCTTTTGCTTTTTAAAAACTATTTTTTTTTGAAAAGGGAGGGAAAATTTTTTCTTCAATCAATTTTTAGCTTTTAAATTATTTAGCACAATCTATTCTACCATTTTCTCCTTTAAGGCTAGGCTAAAATAAGAGAGCTTTAACTAAACGCGAAACATAATTTCAGGCAGAAAAATGCCTCAATTTCCATTGAAATGTTATAACTCATACCTCTATTAACATTATAGTGTCTTTAAAAATTTTAAATTATTCTATGAATACTTTTTTTCTTCATTTTAATAAGTGAAAATGGGCTCTTTAACATTTAAAAAGGAAAAAAAAATGGAAACTTTTTATCCCCCAAAAAGATAAACTCGGTTTAAAAAAGGGAAAAGCAGGGGGATGAAAATGATGCTCTCTAAAGGATAGCGAAGCTAGAATATCATACTAATTTTTCATCTGGAAAATTAATATGATTTTATATATAATTTTTCTTTTACATCTGAAAAAATGTTCCAAATTCGGGTCCTATCTTTTAACATTAACCAAAGATGGCCTTAAAAGGGACTAAAACTTTTTTTAAAATTTTTTTCTGCTGTTCAACATTATTATGTACTGTAGTTCATGTTATATTATATTAGTATTTACCATGGGGTTCAGCATTCTAATAGTAGGTTGACAGTACACCCTTTCGCATGAACAATTTTTAAATAAAAAAATAATTAAGTCTGGGTTTTTTCCTATCCTGTGAATGTTTGCTTCTTGTCGAAACACGAAAGACACGAACCACAATAAGAGTTATTTTTATGAATGTAATTCTCTTTTCTCTTTATATAATTCACTACACACACATTGTTTGGTTAAATTTGGCTTTCTTTGTTCCATAAGTTATGTAAAAGAACGGTCAAATCACTCATATCGTTAATTTTCGCATCTAATATTTCGAAACATCCGTCAAAAGGGATTTAGGATTATTTTGAAGAATTCTAAAAAAGTGTTCTTTTTTAAGTCACATAAAAATTAAACTATAGCTTAACAACAGCGGTCTACATGAAATTCGAGAATGAACGAGCGAGTTATATTTACATCGCACTATAAAGCTGCATGAGACTAATGGCGATGGATCTCGTAATTTTGAACCATGGGCAAATGACGAGGAAGACACTTCAGCTGGCATGCCCTCTCATAACTCCCACACCATACCAACGGAAGGACGTTTGAGATTCGATATATTTAACGTGCATCGATCCCTCTGCACGGTGGGTCTTCAGCCGTACTAGGCTCGAACTCATGACATGCCAGCCCGAGTTCGTGACCTTCAAGGCCACTGCATGAAGTTCTAAGTTAGACCATTTCTCTACCACATGGCGTAATGTGTAATAATACTTAGATATTATATATTTTTGGCTATTGATTGGTTACTAATTAACGTTACACTTCATACAAACTCCAGAGCTATTGACAACTGAACTCGTAAGTTTGAACTACAATAAAATAAAGAGGGTGATACCTGAGTTGGCATTTCACTCTTCTTCCATATCACATTAATGTGAACTTTGATCCTCAACAGATTTCTATGCATCAAACCTTCGATTTTGAACTAAGACTTGAAAAATAGTGTAAACGCAACCTTAAAAGTTTTCAAAGTTTTTCTTTTTCAAAGGCTTGTGTATTATTATTTTAAGAGACGTTGTAATTTTTATATAAGTCTGATTATATAATGTAGAAAAAAACATTTTTTCTTTTTATATCTTTTTTAAATTATAAGTTAAAAAATATTAAATCTGGTGCACGTGTTTCAAAATTCATACTTGTATTGTTTAAGTACTTTGAATTTTCCTGAAATTAAAACCTAGCGTGGTTTTATCTGGATGGTTATGTATAAACGGTTTTTCAAACCAAAACTTTTCCGAATCAAAAAAGAAACAAAAACATTTTGTTACCGTGAAACGTGTTTGAAAGGAAGGGAAGAATATTATTTTAGGTTCGCAAATGTTGGGTTTAAAAAGTTATCTTAAGCATTAAATGTTTTCTTTGTCAAATATCACTGAAGAACTGATAACTTTCCTTTCTTTCAGTTTGTTGGTTTAGTTTCCTTTAAGATAATTTTCGTAATGGAACTCAAGCTGATTACATAGCTAAATGTTATCTGACACTTTTAATTTTAGACACTTCATTCAATTTTTAGAGAAATTTTTGACGAAATGTTTTATAATTTTGAGCACATGAATAATAGACTCTTGAACTCAGATTTTATAGTGAAGTATCGGTGATTTGAGTTTTCAGACGATCACCAATTAGTTGAAAAACTTTTTTTTTATTTTTTTTCCTATATCATAAAAAGGTGAATCCATGTTATGTCATGAAATAAGAAAAAATAAGACAGAGATGAAATGAAAGCGTACCAATGAGATTTTAAAATCTTTTATCCAATAAAATCAACTTTAATTACTGATAAGACCAGCTCAAAATTCGGTAAAATGTGCTTAAGAACCTATTCTGTGTAAGATACCTTCAGATAAAGGGTCCCTTAGCAAAATGTTTTCGTGCAAATTTTTTAAATTTGTATTTTACAGAAATTTAAGTTAGTAGTCCGGTGTGTGACGGCCAAAATTTCGGAGTTTTTTCGAGCATTTTTTAACAAGAAAATAAAATGTGATCGTTTTGTAGTTTTTACATGTTTTTAGTAGTATTTTAAAATGTACAAAAAAAAATTTTTTTTTGACTTAATTTTAAGTTAATTTGTTAATACTTTTTTATGTCAAAGTGGAATCCCCCTATAAAAAGGTGAGCTGTTTTGGGGGGAGCACACAGCCTTCGGTAGTCATCTGAAATAAAAAAAAATCAGAGATTATTGTTCTGTAAACTTTATTCCAATGTGAATTAATCATTAATATGCTTATATTAAAAATAAAAGTAAAAAAATGGTGAACTTGTGAAAAAAATATTCTCAAAAAATCTAACATTTTTCGTTCATAAATTGTTTAAAAAATTTATTTATTGTTAAAAAATTGAATATTTAAAGAAAAAAGGTTACGTATTTAGTATGTGTGTTCAGAATAACGGTCAAATTTTTAGCCAAATCCGTAGAATAGTTTTGAGTCAGCGCTTCCCCGAAATTTCAAAAACATGGATTGAGAAAAACGTGTTTAAACTTTTGACAATACTGACATTAATCAGCAATGACTGGTGCATTAAGCAATCCTTCCGTTTCCTCAAAGTTATTATTTTCAGCGGCTTTAAGAGCACGGCGTAAGGTTCAGGCCTCTTTACAGTTGGCTTCTGCAGTTTCCTCTGCCCTTAAAATTCTGGCAGTGCATTGTCAACAGTGTCAGCGTAGTCTCTCGCTGTTTGATCTATTGTGACGCCCATCACCTCTATAACTTTGAGTACAGATAGACAACCTTCAATAAAGATGCAGGCAACCGTATAGGTAGCAATTTACAAAACGTTTTTCCCAGCAAAAGTATGTGGCCGCGGTAACCGAGTGATAGAGGTATCGGATCGTGGCTTACCTTGTCACGAGTTCGAGCCCAGTACCACTAAAGACCCTCTGTGTAGGGCAGCGATGCACGTTAAATCTGTCGAGAGCTGAAATGTCCTCCCGTTTGTGTGGTAATTAGGAGAAGGGAGTGCCAGCTCAGGTGTCGTCCACGTCACTTGACCATGGTTCAAAATAACGTGGTCCGTCGCCAAAAGCCCTCGTGTAGTTGAATAATGCGACGTTAATATTAAATCAATCAATCAACCAGAAAAAATATGCTTCGGAGCGAAATTCTATACACAGTGGTTGAAACTTTCGTTATTATTTTTGTGTTTTCCCCTGTGCCGGGGTTTATCCATTGGGCGCTTGGGGCGGGCGCCCAGGGGCCGGATAAACTGGACATAACCAGATTTTCTGGTTATAAATTTCGATCCGCCAGTGTCAAGGGTGCCTACAGATCTGCGCTCAGGGCCAGAAATGAGTTTAAATCGCACGCGTCACTAGTTTTCCCCCAAACATCTTTTTAACAAATCGTCAGATGCTGAAGTCTCATACACAATGGTTTTATATTTATAAATTGCTTACCAAACGTTATTGAGTGTTCATAAGTGCTTTCTTGATTTTTTCCCGCTTTCAATTGTTGATATTTGCACCAAGAATCTGGGCAGTAAAAGTGCTACGGATTTTGTATACTGTACAAAATTCTTATATTTCGTCTTAGTCAGTCGAAAAGGTTTGCTATAATACGCATACCTGCGTATCCTAGAATAACGGGGACGAAACAGACAATAAAAGAGGGAATGGCCAAAGCAGCTGCTGCTGGGGCGTCAACACACTTTCATACACACTACGGCGTGCTCTCTTCTTTCGGCAATAACTTTGAAAATATTAAAAATTTCGGTCTGAAAATATTATGGTATATTTTTAAGATGTTTTTCTTCCGAAAAGTGTAAAAAAAAAAAAAATTGATTTTTTGAACCTGTCACACCGGATTATTACACTTAAAGTTTTAGATGTCAATTTTATTAATGTTGTGTGTGCGTCGCGGTAATTTGAGATATTCCAACATGTGTTTTCTTTTTTTTTATCTCCGAACTACTAAGGGTTCAGGGCTGCCTCATGAGAATGTTCCAAAAACATAATGCTGCCACCACTAGCCTGTGTATGACCTGCTGCTCATGGGGACAGCAATTTTTCGGCACATTCTGACACGACCATCGACGTGAGGAATAAGGAAACATGATTCATCCGACCAGGCAACTAACTCTCTTCCTCTTATCGATGGTCTAGTCCAGTGATTCCCAAAGTGGTCTATATAGACCCCCAGGAGCTATAACAACCTGCAAGGGGTCCACGTCAGCAAAAATAATTTGGGGGACTATGAGGTGTAAATGGGGGTCTATGATAGTGGCTCTCATTAAACTAGATCGTTTTAATTTTAAAAGAAAATTTAATCTAATAGAAACCAAATTTTACATATTTAACAGATTTATATATATATTTAATAAATTTAATGAGGTCAATTTGCACTTACAAGGAGATAGCATAGATTTTATTAAAACAAGAAACGTTTCAGCGTTTCTTTCCAGAGTTAAGCTAAAGAAGCATAGTACAGAGGGCCCGAATTTTCTCAATTTGGTGCATACAATCTACAGACGTTTTAACCTACCATTTAAATAGTTTTTATTCACATTTTGAAACCAGGTTTGAGAATGCTTCGACTTTGGTAATACTACAGAATGCTTTGTGTGACTTTGGTAATACTACAGAAGACATTGAATTCATATGGTCACATTGAAAAAAAAAAAGTTATGTTACAATAAGAACTGATCATAAGCACTAACGGATATATTAAAGTTTAGAAACGGATATCAGCAATTTTGGCTTTAAAAAGTAAACCTGTTATTTGTGCCGAATTATAAAATATTGTGAGGAAGTGTGTGTGTGTGTTTTTAATTGCTTTTCCTAGTGAGAAGGAGTTTCAGCGTGGTTGCCAATCTCCAAAACAAAGAAAGAAAGAAAGAAACTGGATAGTACTAACAGAGGAGATTTAAGGTTAAACCTGACAAGATTGATACCAAATGTTGAAAATTTGTTATTGTAGCACGCCAGTTTCTTTCCTCAAATTAAAATCATTTGTTTGCTGTTTAGTTATTTATTTAATACAGAAACTGTTAAATAAACTTTCAATTTAATTAACATGTGCTTTTTAAATTTTAAACACTATATTTCATTACAGTTAGAAATTTAATTCTTTCAATGTAGTAATAGTACCATCTGTCAAAAAGACATTTAAGTCGACAAATTTGCAAAAATTCAATTTTAGTTAAGCAGGGGTCTACCCCAAACCGAAGTGGCCGTGGTAGCCGAGTGGTATAGGTATCGGATCGTGGCTTGCCTTGTCACGAGTTCGAACCCAATACCACTAAAGACCCTCCGTGTAGGGCAGCGATGCACGTTACATCTGTCGAGAGCTGAAATGTCCTCCCGTTGGTGTGGTGGTAGTTCATAGGAGAGGGGTGCCAGCTCAGGTGTCGTCCACGTCACTTGACCATGGTTCAAAATTACGTGGTCCGTCACCAAAAGCCCTCGTGTAGCTGAACAGTGCGAAGTTAATATTCAATCAATCAACCCCAAACCGAAAACTATGGCAAGGGGTTTTTTGGCAAGACAAAGTTTGGGAACCTCTGATCTAGTCTCAATGTTCCCAAATCCACTAGACTTAGTTGACAATAACACTTGTTCAACAGAGATACCCAAGTAGGATGTTTGCTGCCCCGCCCCATATACAAAACACTTGACTTGTAAAATTTATTGAGCTGTCAGGTGAGTCACTGTGTTTGGCGTCAATTTTGCTTTACCAAGTGGGACGGTCTCCGATGCTCCTTTTTCTTTGATGGCCCGTAGGCATCCAACAGTTTGATATCTACAGCTGGTTTCACCTCATCATTTATCCAATTTGTATAAATACTAATAACGGCAGATTTGGAACAAGCTGACAAACGTGCAGTTTGGGAGATGCTCGTTCGAGTCTTCGGGCAATTACAATCTGCCCTCTATTAAATTCGCTTAGTTTAGTAGCCTTTTCCAACCTTCGCAGAAGTAAGGGCAAGGAGGATTCCTTACCTTCTCCAGCAACAGTTAAAACAATTCCACTTAATCATATACCCATACGTCATCCAAGCGACTTCATTGAAAAATGGTGGAGTGTTCATGATGTTTATGTTTGCCAATGTCGTTATACTACTCTAAAATTATCCTTCACAGTAATAGTTTAAATTTCATGACTAAAATTTCACGCAAAATTAAATTTCATACTTTACACAGTTACCAAATATGATAACAAAAATTATATATAATTTGGTAAATTTATCTTCACTCTTTTTTTGTTCAGGAGAATAATTTTGCTACTTATATCTTGTAACATTTTTAATAGGATTTTATAATGAATTTTACGTTTTAAATATATACCTTACTCACATTTTTCTCCATCTGCTCTAAATTCATCTTTAAAATTGTACTACATTAATAAATAATTGCTTGGCGCAGCATACCCTAATTTGATTCTTTTGTGCCATTGAATCCCATTATCATTCATTCATTCTGTTTGATTTCTACGATGTTTGAAGGTACACACACTTTTATTAAAATTAAATACCATTTATTTCTTTTCTTTACAGATATTTGACAGCGTTTGATAAAGCTCCCACATGGCACCTTCTATCTTCGGAAAACAAGAATTCCATAATGCTGTTCAATGGAAGAATTCTGTGATTTATAAACTCATATTCAGACGTTCATTGTTCTTTTATCAATAATTCAAGAGCAGCTAACCATCTCCATTGACTCGACTTTCCTTCATCAGGATGGACGTCAGAACTCGCACACAAGCATATACTTTCAGCACTTGGAATGTTCGGTGGTTGACTGAAAAGAAGAGAGAAACTTTTGCCGAGATCGAGCGAGAGAATGAAGACTTGATAGTTTTGACCGAAACAAAATTAAGAGGAACAGGCCAAGAAGAGTACGGCAATTACATACATCTGTACAGTGGTGTAAAAACGGGGCCGTCTAGAGCTGGAGTTTCCATTCTCCTGAAAAAGGGACTTGGTCGCGTCATAAAATGGGAAGCAATAAGTGAAAGAATTATAACTGCAAAACTTAGCATAAGTGGTCAAAAAATCATAGTCATTGGTGTTTACGGGACAGATGAGACCGCTAAACCTACCGTTAAGGACGCATTTCAAGAAGATTTGAAAAATGTCTTAAAAAAGATTAAAAAACAACACGAACTGATAATGTTGGGTGACTTTAATAGTAAAGTGGGTGTGTCAAAGATCAGCAAAGTCGTTGGAAACTTTGGAAATAGTGAAGTAAATACTAATGGTCGTAGACTAATAGATCTCTGCGAAGAATACCATTTGAAAATACAAAATACATTTTTTGACCATGAAGATATTCATAAATATACTTGGTATCATAAGTGGAATTTATCAAAATCATTGATTGATTTTTGCATTACTAGACAAGATACATCATTGTATGTTCATGATGTTCTTGCATGCAGATGGTTAGAATGTGGAACTGATCATGTATTTCTTGAAGCAACAATATCATTTCCATTGCTAATAAATGATGAAATAGTACGAGTTGAATTAGAAGATGTCCCTGAAACAAGGCGATATAAAACATATATGTTATACAGTAAGACCATTAGAACTTCATATGAGGAATATTTGGAATCCATTATAGATATGTCTGTTAAAAGAACGACGAAAGAAATATATCAACATTTGAAAGAAAGTATTCATTTAGCTGCTTCTAAAACTCTTGGCATTCAAGATAAGGACCTGTTTGGGGAATTTTTATGGGATAAAGAGCTAAAAGAATTAAGATCAAAGCGCATTGAAAGATACAAGAATGAAAAGCAAGAACATATAAATGAACAACTAAATCCAGATAAGACTACATTTGATGTGGAATTTGATAAAATAAAGAACGAGGTTTGGGAAGGTATTTGTGCTGCTATTGATAACACAAAGAAATCGAAAAGTAATGCATGGAATATCATATATGATTTGCTAAACAAGACTAATGAGAACTTAGTGGATCCTCAATTATCTGATGAATTTTACAAATCTCTTTTCAAAAATAATCGCTTAAGTGTTAAAGAATTTCAAGCAGAAATGCAAGAATGTAAGCAAAATTTATATGAAATTAATCCTGACATGACCATTGATGTTAACATTGCAGATGTATCAAAAGCTCTTGATGATCTTGACGATGATAAGTACCCTACACCTGGTGGTTTATCTATACAACTGTTGAGATGCAGCAGACATAAAACTAAACGACTTCTTACAAATTTAATTCAGGGTATATTCAATGGTGATGAAATACCTACTGAAATCAATGAAACTTACATTTCTGACGTGGTAAAAGTTAAAAGTCGTGAGAAACACTTAATTGGAAATGGGATACGGGTTCATTCCATAATGAGAATCATGAATATTATTTTAAAGGGAATTTTAGAAAAACTATGGCTTTTAAGAGTATGTGTAGCATTATACCTTCTCAAAATCTTTTGGATACAACTTTTTTGTTCCGATTGCTTCTTCAGAAAAATGCTGAGAAACGAAATGGACCTTTTCACTTTGCATTAATAGATCTCAGGCAGGCATTCTTCGGCATAGAACATAAAAAACTTTTTTCCGTACTTGAGAAGTATGGAGTTAGTAAACCCTTACTTGGAGTAATGGAACATTTATATAAGCTTAACACTATAAGAATTGTTACATCAGATAAACTCTCAAAAATATTTTCTTTGTCTAAAGGTCTGATAGAGCAATGCATTTTAGCACCTACATTATTTAAAATGTATGTACAACAATCTATCATGAAATGGATGAAGAAAAACCTTCAAAATGGAATTACGATCGATAATCGTATTTTATCTTACATCATACACAACGACAAATTAATTATCTTTGCTGGGAATCATAAAACGTTAGAAACTATGATTTTAAGTTTGAGGCAAAGTTTCAGAAACTTAAACTTGCATATAAGTCTTAAAAGTATAAAATACTTAGGTAATGAAAAATTAACCCTAGGTAAAACTGAAATTAAAGGAGAAGAAACCTTAAATTTAGAAGGTTCTATTTTAGAGCTTGATGGTAGAAATGTCGAAGATGTCTGGGACAGAGTCTTGGAAGCTAAAAGGGTTATTGGGTTCTTACATCCTGTTGTACGGGACGAAAGTATTGCGAGGTACAACAAAAAAAGAATTTTCAATTTAATTATCAGACGAATTCTTACAGAAGGATGTGAGACTTGGACTTTAACGGATGATCTTAAAGAAGCTCTCAATAATGTAGAGATGAGTTATGGTGGTTTGGAAAAAATATCCTAAAGGGAACCCGGCGCGAATTAGGGAAATTTTAAATTTTTATTAAGAAAGATCATTTATAGATTGCTCTTGGTATGTAAAAGTGAGAGAGATGAGCTCTAATAAATGGCCACGATGTATTTTGGACTGGATCCCAGAAGGTGCTGTGAAAATTGGAAGACCAAGGAAAAAGTGGGTGGATGGTATAGAAGAATTTTTGAAAGACTCCAGCAAGTCTAAACATTATTTATTCCAGATTGGTAATTCGGATAAACAAATTGATGAAAGTGGAGATAGTTTTAATATAATCTCAGCAACATTGTAAAAGTTGCTTTTCTCTAAGTTAGTTATCATTCTTAATAGCTTTGTTACTATATAAAAAGTAGGGAGACAAAGTGAAAAGTATATTTGTGAATTTTTTTTGTGTACTTTTCTTATGTATATATTTATGTTTCAAATTATCTAATTTTAGTCATTATTTGTTTCATGAAAAATAGAGTCATTTATGTTTAAAAGTTTTGCAACCTCCTTTTAAACCTGTTGAAAATTTTTATTTTATTTATTTACTATTATCTTATGTATTATAGTAATAAATATTATATTTGCAATTTAATACGTAAGAGAATTTTACGTCCTATTTACCAAAGATTTTTTTCTTTTGACATGCACTAAAGTTTTACTTATTTATTGCCAGGTATCATAATTATGCAATTATCTTACCAATTATTGATGTTTTATTAATTACTATATTTACTAGTCATTTAAAGAATTTGTTAATGTTCCTTCTTTTTTTACCTATTCAAGTTAAATTGAAAAATCCCCAAACATTATTTTTTAAAATATTTTTAAAAAACATATTTTTAAAGCTTTTTTTAAATTTAATCTTAAAAATATTCTTTTGAATTGAACTTATTTTTGGGGGATTTAGATTTTTTTTTTCTTTTTTTTCCATTTTTTTAAAAAATTTTTTTTTTTTCCCAAGGAGAAGAGGTGTTTTAGAAAGGAAAAAAAAATATTGTGTTTTTCATCGGGATTGTGGAACAAATGGAAGTTTCATATTTTTTATAAATTTGTATATGTAATTTTTGCTTTTTATCACGAAAATTTATAAATTTATTTTGTGATATATATTTAAAAAAAAAAAGAATGCATCTTTTTAAAATTTTAAAAAAAGGGTTTTTTGAAAAAAAATTTTTGTAATTTTTAAAATAAAAAATTTTTATTAAAATTTTTAAATTTTTATAATTTCAAAAATAAAAAAAACATTTTGTTTAAACGGGGGGGAAAAAATTTTTAAGATTACATTTTTTAGGTATTTTCCTTTTCCCGGGGATGAAAAATTTTAAAAAATATGGAAAAGGGGAAATTTCCCCAATTTTAATCACTTTTCCCAAAAACAAAACCCCATCTAAAAAAATTTAACCTTTTTTTAAAATTTTTGGGGGCCTTTAAAAAAAAAATTTTTGAATAAAACTGAAATTTTTTCATTTAAGGAATATTGCCCCAAAAAAGGAAAAACCGTTTTTTTTACCCCTTTAAAATTTATGAAAGGAAAGTAAAAACGTTTATGAATTTTTTTTTAGATATTACCCTTAATTAAAATTTTGAGAAAAAAAAGCATAAGAAATAAGGAGAAAGAAAAAAGGGTTTTAATTCAAAAAAAAAAATAATTTTTTTTTAATCGAAAAAATTTAAAAAATTTTTAAAGGGCATTATTTCGATAAACCCCAAAAAAACCCGAAAACCAAATCAAGTGTTTTAAAACGTTTTTTAAGATTTTAAAATTAAATTATTTCATTAGGAATTAAACAAAATTTTAATTTTCTTTGGTTATTTTCCTTTAAAGAAAAAAAATCTAGTGGTTCAAAAAAGAAACTGGAAAGGGGAAAATTAACAAAAGCAAAGGATCAAACACTATTAAATTTTTCCACAACCTTTTTTACAAAACCAAAACCATTTGGTTTTTTAAAGTATTACCTTTTTTAAAATTTTTTTACATGTTAAAAAAAATCCCCAGATTCCCAAAATTTCCAAAATTTTTTTCCTGAAAACCAAAAACCAAAAAATTAAAAATCTTTTTTTCCAAAAGGGGTTTTTTTATTTTTTTTTAAATTTTTTTTAAAAAAACAAATTTTTTCATTTTTAATGTTTTTGACAAACTTTTTTTTCCTTTTTTTATATTTTCATCTTTTTCATTTAACTTTTTTCATTCCCAAAAACTACTTAAAAAGTTAGTATTTTTTCAATTTTCTTAGAGTATATGAAAATGCTCAATGCTTACTTCCTATAAAGAATTTCTTTATTTTCCCTTTTGTTAAGCATTAATTCATAAAAATTTGTTTCTTATTTGTCAAATAATGGTTGTGTAACTCTGCATGTTTGTTTCTAGAAAAGTTAAAATTTGGTTTTTTAATATTTGGGTTTGTATTTACCTTTTACAATTCAAGATGTTGTAAGACAATACAAATATTTAATTGATAAATTGAAAATAACGTTTGTTCAGATTTTTTTCATTTGTCTTGTGGTACAATCATATAATAGTTAAAAAATTATTAGTAAGCAAATTACGCTTGCATTTTTAACCAATATGGCATTTATTACCAAACTAACAAATACTAGAAATCATTCTAAATTATAATATATAGAATTCAATTTAACTATTCTTTTATTTAAATGTTCGTTTATTACTGTATTAATTAAATGCTAATTATTATTTTAACAATAAAATATTGTAATCGTAAAAATAAAAATGTCTGTAAATATAAAGAAAAAAATTTCATAAATATTTTAACACTTTATACTTTTCTTCAACAAAAATTTTTACATTTTGAGTTAGATCAATATATGACATATCCGGGTAAAATGAAAATGTCTTAAATTAGCTTACCGTTAACAAATAAAAAAAAAAAATTCAAGTTCTTTTTACACTAACTTGGGTATATTTTACAAAGCATTCAGAATGATTCATATGCACACAATTATATCAAAAATTTGCTTCTATAAAATGTAATAATTAAGATTGATTTTAGGGGTTGAAAAATCAGATTTTTATTTAAATTCAAATTCATTCGTTCAAATATTAAACTCTTCGACAATCTAAATATTATTTACTACAATTTTGCTTTTATTTATCTTAATATATTTATATAAGCCCAAAAACAGACAAAAAAAAAATTTTGAATCTTATTTTAACAGACAATTTTTACATGACAATCTAAAAAATATAGAGTAATCAATGTTCATATTTTTTTTATATTAAATATCTAAGATTTTATGAAATATAATTGAATAGAAAAGGATTTTTTGATACTAATCAAACTATTAACTTAGATTCTGCTATAAATAAATAATTCAGCTGTGTATTAAAAGATAATAATGAATGAGATATTTCCCAATCTGTGTGGTAATCTTATCAGTGGCGTAACGTACACCCCTCAATCTCCGCATCGCGGGGAGAAAAAGAATACTAGGGGGCCCAAGGCCTGAGACTGACGCCAAGTACGTACCCTTTTTAACCCTGACTTGAAGTCCAAACCTGACTTTGCAGGGATCCCTAATATTCTCCATTACGCGACTGAATCTTATTGAATTAAAATAAAATTATTTAGCAATTTAATGGCAACATTTGATCATAAACTAATTTTATTCATCAAAAAGCACTTAAATTTTGTTGCAAAATTGATAATATATTTATTCTAGAGTATATAGTTCGAACTTTGAAATCTATATACAGCACGCAAGACACAATTTATTTTCCACAATTATGGAAATTTACTAAAAAATACTCGCCCTATAAAATATAGCAGATGATATATTTTATTTGATATACAAGTGAATCTGCTGAAATGATGTAAAAAAGTTTAGGAAATTCAAATAGTTTCAAGATGAGTTTTTTTCAGAGAATTTTTAAATTTACAACAAAGAAACCTAACATTTTTTTGGGACCCTTGCTCCCGCACATCATAACTGAAATGCGGTGTAAAGTAACTAATAGTTGGTCCGTTAATGGTATAATTTAATTTTTGTTTTAGTTATCTAAGGCGCAGGACCTCTGGACAAGTAGCTCAAATCACCATCCAGGTCAACAACACATAGTGTTAGTGGTAGTTTGAAAATTGAACCATAGATGGCAGCACATCCTATTGACTAATTGCAAGAAATGTCTCGGAAATGAAGACATTCAAAATCATAACCACAGTGTCATTGCGCTTGTATTAAATATACTCACCCAGGTTTGTTTGTTTTAAACGATTTTAAAATAACACGGTTCATCGCTATAACTTTTTACCCGAATTTTTGTTCTAGCACAAAAGAAGGAAATTTTCAATGAGGCCTCCAGCATAGTACTCTGTATATAAACGTATAGCCAAACCCAGGGCCGATCCTAGGGTATCGGCCGCCCTCGTGCAAACACCTAATGTGCCGCCCCCCTAGAGAACTTTTCATATTTTGACTAATACTTAACGTTGACGTTAAAAAAATCATCTACTCTTATATAAGAAAAAATAAAACACATTAATAATAACTCAAATAAAATTTGAAGTGCTGAACATTTTTTGGACTGGTAATGAGTTATAATAGCGACAAAATGCTTTAACAAAATAATAAACTCTCTCTCTAACAAAAATATAACCTTTAAAATAAAAATAAACATTTTATAATTACAAATGCAAAACAACAGAATTTACTCAAAAAATACAATCTAATAAAAATAAATACTCTAAGGCACAAATCTCATGGTAAATCAGTCCTACTAAGTAATAAACTATACCGCGTAAAATCCGCTGTATAACGCGCACTTTTATTTCAAAAAATAAGATCGAAATTTAAGTTTGCGCGTTATACGCCGGGTATAAAAATGAGAGCTTTAAAAATACAAAAA
Organism: Trichonephila inaurata madagascariensis; assembly: GCA_019973955.1. Classification (NCBI taxonomy): domain Eukaryota; kingdom Metazoa; phylum Arthropoda; class Arachnida; order Araneae; family Nephilidae; genus Trichonephila; species Trichonephila inaurata. Next base: position 89,652 of record BMAV01026242.1, on the reverse strand, counting down.
AGATGAGCATAGAAAAAGATCAGACTTTTACATACTATATCGAAATACAGTTTCTGTGAAAGAAATAACATTCCTTATGAACTTAAAGGGTTGTAATTCTGAAAGTACCCTATTTTTAGTAAAGCTTGGAATAATATTCGAATAAAGGACTTCACAAAACACAAGATCATTGCGCACATTCATTTCAGGATTCTTATTCGTAAGAAAGGGTGTGCGTGTTATACGGCGAATATGTGTAGGGGCACATTATGCGCCAGATTTTACTGTAACTATAAAATAACTTTTCCGGCTTTCTGAGAAGCAAATTTATTAATATAGTTTCGGTTAAATAAGTTTTTTCTGAGATTTCGGATTCAATTGAGACTATGGCCAAATCTGAAAGCCTTTCTTGTGTCATATTATTTCTCAAGTAATTTTTAATGAATTTTAATTTACTGAAACTTCTTTCATCGGAAGCTACAGAAACAGGTTAGGTTAAAAAAAATTCTTAATGCTAGAGCAAAATTGGGAAAACAGGGAATATGATCATTTTTCACTATAATTTCTAATATCTCAGTTGGCTGTTTTTTACCTAGAAAAATATCTTTGAATGAAGTTATTTTATTGAAGAGCTATATGCTGTCTATATCTTATTTTGGAATTTCTTTTTTATTTTCTCTTATTGTTCCAGCAATAGGTTTTTTCTTTTCTTTTCAAAAATTCATCTGAAAGTAAATGTATACGAGTTGTCTCCTTTAACATCACGTTCTTCCCAAATGTTTATGTATCTATACATATAAAACATGTATTTCTAACTGTGAATCTCTCTTCTAAATCTAGATCGATTTCAATGGAGGAATCATACTTGCTGTTATACTCTTCGTCATTTGATTCTTCCTCATCATAATCATGAACAGAATTTCTTCATCCGAAAATATTGTTGTACTATATCTGTTAAATACTGCAACTATTAAATTACCTAAATATCATATTTCTTCATCATAACTACAATAATACGCCATAGTATAAAAGAAGATTTAAAACGTGCTCTTGCATTGGGAACTGTAACGGCGCCATAGGTATGACATACCCCAAGAGACGGTATACAAAAATATATATTTAAAATTTCGCCTACAAGCTGAAGGGCCCCTCAAATGATATGACCCTCAAAGTCAGTTTTGACGTCTCTCGCGTCCTTCTGCTAACATAACTCCTATGTTCTTTGCGGCCACGATTAATGGCAAAAACCTTTCCAACCCAATACCAAGAAGATAAACAGATCAAATATGTAAAATGAGATATCTTAAAAGGATAGAAGCTTTTTATGATAAGGCGGCAAGTTTGAGGTAACTTAGTGTGGAATCATTCCGATCACAGTTAGATGTCTCTATCTCTGAAAAGAAGATTACGTTTTATTATAAAGAAGTCTGAATCTTCGTAGTTAAAATTAAGTTATAGGTATTCTCTCTATAGGTGAAGGAAGGAGACTCTACAAAAAAAAGGTAATATTTTGTAAAGGAAGTTAGACGAATCTGTTAATTTATTATAATTAGGATAAATGATCTAGTTGCGTGATCTGACTTGAATATAAGGTTTAATTGGTTAACTCTCACTTTAAGAAAGTTGTCAATTAGAAAGAATATAAGTTATTCTTAATAAAAGTTGTATTAAGAACCAAGATGTCTCATCATTTTGATAATCCCACACCTCTAGCTTACGCGGATCCGGAAAGACATAGTCATCACAGGGGGCCCATGTCGCTTTAAAAACGTGTATAATTCTGGGTTAGGAAAAATGCAGGTGGAGGTAACGTACTACCTGAAATGTTTTTTCGGGGTCAGAAAATTGCGAGTTTATCAAAAACCAATAGAGAAAAACATACAGTTCTTGAAATCCCAAGTAATCTGTAAGGGTTTTATTTAAAAAAAGGTCATCGGGGGAAAGGGGGTGGGGGTTGGTACTCGATATTTGGTTTCGGTGTTGGTAAAATACAGCCACGGATTTCCCCAAAAAAGCTCAAGGAAAAAATTAGCAAAAATTTTTCCCGCGGTCAAAAAAAAGAAAATTAAAAAGCACAATTTTACGCCCAGCGGGGAAAGAAATCGGAACCTACTGATTTCTTTTATAATTACTAAAATCGAGAGAAGTTTAAAATTAGGAATGTCCCAGGCAGAGTTGGTGGTCATTTTTGGGGGTTCCCGACTCGAACCACAAATCAAGATTATGGGGAAGTGCGCAATCCACAAAACAGGGACAATTTTTTGGAAGTCTTGGCTAAATTCGAAGAGATATTTTTTCCAAATTTAAAAAGGGGTTCACAGAATGGTAAAATAGAAAGGCGAGGTCAAAATGCGCATAGGGGTTTTCTAAATTTTGATGCTAATGGTAGAAACTGGAGGGGAAATTTACAAGTAGGACGTAGACCAAAAAACAGTAGAAATTTTTATGAGAATGGGCCCTCAAAATTAAAGAGTTCGAGAGGAATAGATTTTTAAAAAAAGTGATCAGAGATTTAACAACAGGGGTTTTCTCATTTCGAAATGAGCGAAAGTAATTTTTAAAAAGAGGGGCCGTAGAAATAGGGGTTCGGGGAAAAATTTCCCGTCGAGGGGGATAGGATAAAGGGGGCGATTAAAAAATTGGGAAGGGGTTAAAAATCAACCCCAAAAAAAATCGACAAAAGGGAAAAAATTAAGCCCTCCGATATGTATATCACCCCCCGGGAACTTCCCACGTTCCTATTTTATTAAATAACACATTTTTGAAAAGCACTATGGGACACGGAGCAGATAAATCATTTATACGGAAGAAGTATATAGAAAATATTTCTTTTATAAAGAAAATTTAAAAAAATCACGAGCCAGGTAATAACAGCACAGGGTGCGAAATGCCAAAACATGGGGATTGTAGAATTGAATATTGCATCAAACAATTCAAAAGAAATTGGTCATTTCTGTGTTGACAGATTTAGAATCCCCTGTATTAGGTATTGTTTTTATAAGTGGGTCAAAAGATGTATTAGATTTTGATCAGAAATCGTTGAAAATTCAAATTCGCTGGTTGAAGATAATAAGGTAGATAAAGGGAATTTACACGTTAATGGGTCAGAAATGAAGTTAAATATGGTGGCTAATGTTTTACCGAAAAGCATGTGAAATGTATATGGAGAAAAATTTAATTTGCCATAATCAAGGATTTAGTACTTACTTCTGGGAACAATTAATAACAGAACAGAAAAATGACCCAGAATTAGGTCATATCTATAGATATTTGAAAACCCGGAAGTAACCGGTTAATGCAACGATATGTGAGAATTGGTCCCACGATTTCCGTTTAATTGAAGGATTGTTATTTTATGCGAAACACGCAACTCATTAGGTGAAATGCGTGATGACTATTCCAAAATTTTTTAAGGAATGAAATAATGAGAGAATTTCATGACAAGCCAATAGCTGGACACTTGGGGCAGATTTAAAACGTATCATAAAATTCGGACGTTTGTTATTTCCCGTACATGAGAAAATTCATTGATCAATATGTCTCTACATGCCATATGTGCCAAGTTAATAACTATAAAAACGCGTTACCAGCTGGTCGATTAAATCCAATTATATGAATTATCCGAATGAGATAGTGACGTTAGATATGTTAGGCCCGTATCCTATATCGAGAATAAGACGTAACCGCTATATTTTAGTAATAACCGATCATTTCAGCAAATGGGCTGAAATTATACCTCTTAAAAAAGGGCCCCATTTTCGTATAATAGCGGAATTTTTTGATAACTTTATATCGCGTTATGGAGCTACAATAAAATTAATAAGTGATAATGGTCCCCAATTTATATCCGAAATTTTTTAGCACTTAAGTGAAAGATTAGGCATAAGGCATGTGAAGACTGTTGCATATCGACCACAAGCAAATCGGACTGAAAGAGTTAATCGAGATATAGTGCAAATGATTGCAAATTATGTTAATGATCAACACGATACTTGGGATCAATTCTTACGTGAGTTTGCTTACACACGCTATTCGTACGGCGGTGGAATGAAACAACAGAGAAAATCACCTGCTGGGTATTTTTTGGGTCGAAAATTGATTACACCATTTTCAAAAACTAGATTTATGATCTCGGAAGGTTAAAATTCAAAATACAAAATATTGAAAAAAGCTTTAAGGAAGCTAGACTAAGTACGAAATTAAACAGGAAGGTGGGAAGATATTATAATAGACGTAGAAAAGACATAAAATAAGGTAAATGATTGGGTCTTATTAGAAACACACCCTTTAAGTTCAGCAGCCAACAAAGTATGTGCTAAATTTAAACAAAATTTGAAGGACCTTATAAATTATTAGAAGTAAAAATAACAATAATATTGTAATATGGAAATCAGGAAAAGGAAAAAGATTAACGGTTAACGTAGATCAAATAAGAATATATCGTCATAGGAAATGTGACGAGGTTGAATTAAAGACAGGTATCCCAAATAGTATAAGATCAAGTCAGGAAACTCGTACTTCGGAAAAACTACATCAAAAGGATTAAATGAGTCACAATATGGGAAGAAAACTTAGGTGAAACGTAAGTTAGAGCAAAAGGGATTGGTCATAATCAAATCAATATAAAAATACAGATACCTGGGACCCATAAACGCAAATCCTGGTCAGATCGCTTCCCCTGGATTCATTTTGGGGTAGAAATTAAAAAGCAAAGGACAAGACTATAATAGGGGTATTAAAGAGATCAGGAATGTCGGGGGCAGAGCGGATACGAAAGAGTGGCAGAGAAGGGACCCAATAATATAAATAAAAGACGAAATTTCATCCAGTACTATTTCTAGAAGTAGGAAAAAAGAACAGAAGGGGAATCGCTGAAGTTCAGATGAACCAACCTATAATCTGAGGCCACGCCGGAAGGAACTAAGAACAAGAAACCCGACCAGCCAAAGAGAGGAGACAACAAATCAAGAAAGGGACGCGACAAGGAGATTACAAACCCTACAACAAGCAAAACAAAGAAATTCCAGTGCAACCGAGGAAGAAAAATGGTAGCACTTACCTCATCGTTGGAACGTAATGGTGGGAGAACACATATAAAAATCAGGTTTAGCCTTTGGAGCATTTTGCCAGTCCTTCCAACAAGTGGTCGGAAGAATTGTGCAAAGAAAGAGAATCCAAGGGGCGGTGCTTAAAAGTTTATAAATAAAGCAAAAGTCAAACACTACAATGAGTGTTTATTTATTTTTGGAACTTTTGACTTGTTAGAATTTTTTCTGGAGAGAAAACAATTATAGTACACATTTGTTTCTGCTTCGATGTATGACTTCGTGAGATGCGAAAATTCCTTTGGTTATTTGTTATAATAGTTTATTGAAAATGTTTGTAATTGTATAATATGTATATATATATATTTGTTGTATTGTTACGTATTATGGGGCATCCTGGTTCGGGAGGCGCAGCGTAGTGGGGCACTAACAATAATAACGGCCGCTTTGCGCGGCTCATTGGGAGTTTTGGAACCAGATGCAGGGGATGGAGATGAAAATTTGTATGATATACAAATAATATATAATGAATAAAATTGTAAATTGATTGATATTATGGAAACAGTGACTCAAGAAAGTTTTCATTTCAGGGCGGTCACGAAATTATAATAAATAGCTTCAACAAGAAATGGAGCGGAAAATCAGCTCCATAGGCAGTGATGATAAAGATGCAAAGTTTGGGTGCACTGAGAATTTTAGAAAATTTAAGTGTATAGTTACTTTAAGTATAAATGTTAAAAGTGAGAGTGGACATGAATTAAACAGTAATTATTAATGTTGGCCTAGTTAATGGGTAAAATTTATTGTCACGGTTTAGAATTTAAATTTAAATTGAATATTAAATTTAATTCTAAGATGAGTAATAGAAATTAAAGAATGAGGAATAAATATTGGAAATTATAAAAGTTAAAATGAGGATTTAAAGTTAAAATTTAAATAAAACTTTCAGAAAGCGAAAGATTCAGAAATAGGATTTACTTAGACACGTAATTTATTAAGGGCATTGAGAACCATAAGTAAATCACGTTTTTCTTCTTGGAGGGTTGTGACGTCTCGCGTCCTTCTGCTAACATAACTCTATGTTCTTTGACAGCCACGATTAATGGCAAAACCTTTCCAAGCAATACCAAAGATAAAGCAAGATCAAATATGTAAATATGAGATACTTTAAAGGTTAGAAACTTTGATGATAGGCAGCAAGTTTAGAGGTAACTTGAGTGTGGAATCATTCTGATCACGAGTTAGATGTCTTATCTCTGAAAGAGATTACGTTCATTATAAAAGTCTGAATCTTCGTAGTTAAAATTAAGTTATAGGTATTCTCTCTATAGGTGGAAAGGAAGGGGAGACTCTACAAAAGAAGGTAATATATTGTAAAGGGAAGTTAGACGAATCTATTTAATTTATTATAATTGGGATAAATGATCTAGTTGCGTGATCTGACTTGAATATAAGGTTTAGTGGGTGTTAACTCTCACTTTAAGAAGTTGTCAATTAGAATTAAAGTAATATAAGTTATTCTTAATAAAAGTTGTATTAAGAACCAAGATGTCTCATCATTTTGATAATCCCACACCTCTGGCTTACGCGGATCCGGAAGAACATAATTCATCACAGGATGGCTATGTCGCACAACTTCCCCTGAAACTATCGATTTTCCAAAAAGGTTTAGAAGGAGCGTTGAAAAAAGGTGGAGCCGGTGGGTGCTTATTTGCCAACCCTGCGCGGGTAGTGCGGGTTAAAACTGAGATCTTTCTGACCTGATGCATTCTATATCGGTATAGTTAAAAATATTTTAAAAGGATCTCTACATTAGGGAAAGTCGAGACCATTTTCTTTTGCAGCTTCGATGCTTGCACAAGCTTCGGGTCTTCCCGAAGGACGATTTTCCGATCCCGGTGAGCAGTGGCGCACGGACCCAAAGGCCCTTGATTTTTTTCCAATTGGTTATAATTCTTACACTAATACATGCAAATTTAATTAAATATTTGTTATAAATGATTAATTTTATTAATTAATGCCTAATTATTTATTCAGTAGTGTTAGTTTTTTACTGTGTTTGGTTCCTGAAAATCGACAAAATCAAAAATAGCATGGAAATACAAGAACGGTGAACTTTCAACCTCGGACTGTAAGAGAAGAAAAATTCCTTATTGTGCGCTACTGATTCCGAGGTCATATAATTTATTTCTCTGTAGCAGTGTGTGGAAGAATTTCTATAGATGCTTGAGCAAATTTATAAATTTTGGATTAAAAAATAACTAAATTCTTTTTTAATCGAATCTGATTTTTCAGAAACTCTTTAAGAGTTTTCTGGCCAATGCCAGCAAGCTGTAAATTTTTTTCCATGAAATATTTAGAAGATTAAAACCGTAATCTTAAGCTTTTAAATTTTTTTTTTCAAACTATCAAAAAGTACATTTAATCTGTTTTCAAATTTTTTTTAACTGAATTAGCAAAGTATTTCTGATTTAATACAAACATACTTTGTTTAATTGTTTGTTTGTTTAAACATATTAGTTTCATTTCGACAAAAATGTGTAGCTTGGCTTCCAGATTACTTATTCAAAATTATTAAAATATCTCCACCAAAGTAAGCTTTCAAAATTCTAAGGTTTCTTTTTAAAAACTAGGAGCACAATCACAATGCTCTGAATTTGTAGTTTTCCTTTTTAAAGTTTCTAAATATAGTTAATAAAGGCATTTAATATTATTATTATATACTTGTACATTTTGTTTTCAAATATCTTAATACTTTGAGACTAAACAGAACAATAAAACATTTCTAAGATAATTCTAGAAATTTCTAAGATAACTCAAAAGCAAAGGCCACAATATCACAAAAGAAATCTAAAATTTTTAACTAAATTTTATCTTAATTACATTTAAAAATACTCAAGATTATACAACCTTACTACTTATTGAATAATTTTCACATTTCTGGTTTTTGAGAGAGAGAGAAATCTCTCTCATATATATCCTACTTATAAAATTGTATTTTATGCTTATTTTGTTTCTATAATGCATTTTGCTATCACTTTAATTAAATAGTTTTATACTACTAGGAGCAACTAAAAAAATAATCAACGTTTATTATTGTTCTGTAAAAAGAAACCTTTTATTAAATTCTTTTTATAAGAAATTTCTTCAATAGTTCTGACACATTCTTAGTTGCCTTTTTAAAAGATTTTTAAGTATTACTTTATAGATTGTTCCAAAGATGAATTTTGATTAACTTTATTAGAAACATACATAGAATGCTATACAATATTTTAAAGAAATTATACGATTTTTATGTATTTTTATAATTAATTATACACATAATTAATTATTAGTTTGTATTAAATATTCTTTCAAATTCTCTGTGCAAAAGATCTTAATCAAGAAGGTATCGTGCAAATCACTCTTAAAATAGCAACAAATACAAAAAGAAAAAAGAATTTGTGCTTTTCAAATTCAATCTTACAAATAATGGTTCTTTTAGCAGTCTTAGAGTATATTAGAAAAATTATATATATATATATATATGTGTGTGTGTGTGTGTGTGTTTATTTCACATGTTACCTCAATAAAAAGAACAAAAAATTTGTGTGTATCTTAACATACATATAAGTAAACTTAACATACTTTATTTCTTTGAAAATTCTTTTCACTGTTTTAAGCAATTTAAATTAAATATTTAGAAATTATAGATTGTTTCATTTTTTACTAAACAAAATTATTTTTATACGTTATGATAACAAACAAAATCATCAAAATAAATATAACTATACTTTATTTCAATTTCGCGCTATTGTTAGGATCCTTTTAAGAGTATGGTAAATAATAAATGAATGTACTCAGACTCATTCGGAAGTCAAATTGACGCAAAATTTCCTCAGTTTTCTTCGAAAAGGGGTCTTTTTTTTTCGGATTGTCCTTCTGCCCCATTCTTTTCATTCGTCCTTAAGCATGTCATAAATCTTGATCATACTTTACATTACTTTTGTCCCATGTGTTGAAATTTTTCCTTAACGCCCCTCCCTCTTCCCCCATGGGACCAGCGTTGAGAACTCATGAATACTTGTTAAAAAAATAATTAACTATAGATTTGGAGGAGACAGAAGATTTCTGGCGCTTATAAGACGAATGTCTTTCTCGGAGACAGGAAACGGTCCCTTACTTGCTGACTGGTCACATTCGGTCTTTTTGGTTGTTACAGAAATAAAAGAGAGAACCGGAATAAATAAAATCATATTCTCTTTCACTGGACCCACTTCTGAAAAAAGAAATTCCAACTGCAAAGAGCCTTCATTGCTTAGCCTGCCAGGGTGCGGCGTTTTATTTTAGTCGAAGTCAATCCAACAGACGAAAAGGGTATTTTCATTTTACAAGCATTCACAGATGTAATTTTCCCATCCCAAGTGTTATCCTGTATTTCACTTCAAACGATCTTTTTGTGGAACCGCTTTTGAATGAGAAGTTTTTCTGCTTTCTGACCCACATACACTCCTTGTTTTTCACATTATTTTTGAATAAATTTACCAGCTTTTAAACTTTTTATGGTAGGACCTGAGATTCAGAATTCACACGGAGAAATTTTTATCGTTTAGGAAGCCAGTGATATACTATTTTATAAAGTAGAAGGCACTCTTAACATGACCACAATAACAATTTGCGACTTTTGCTTACACACACGTCCGGAACCCTGTAGCCTAGGGGGCCTGTATCTGATACTGGCCTAGTAGGCAGGCTTCACCCTGATGAGAGGAATGTTCCTCAGAATTTGAAATCCCATTCTTATATTTCTCGAACCTATCTTATGCTATCGGAAATCGGAACTTATTTGATTTTAAAATAACTATTTAAAAAGTTTAGCATATTTATTCAATTTATTATAAATTTTTATTTTGAAATTCACCCAAAAATTTTGCTTGATCTAAAGAAAAATTTTGGGTGGCTGACCTTACTTGTCTCGGCCGCCCGCGTGCGGTGCACGCGCTGCACACCTGCTAGGATCGGCCCTGGCCAAACCAAAAGAGCTTTTACGAACATTCTTGGGGAATTTTTTTAACTTCAGCTTTGATTGCTTTTTGAAGCCCTTGAACTCTTCTTATTTTACATCTATTTAATTGGTTTTTTAAGTTTCGCGATAAAAAATATTGGCTAGGAGCACAGTCGGGAGTGATGGTAGCAATTTCTCATAAGGAAGAATTTTTATTTTTCAGCCATTTTATAGTTGATTTTGCAGTATGACTTGGTGCAGAACCTTGGTGAAAAAACTTTTCTCGAAAGTAAAGACGTTTACTTTCTTTGATTATGGGCTTCAAAACTTTTTTTTTTGGTAATATGTAACATTAATTTTAGCCTTTGGTTCTACAAAAGTTGGTTTTGTTAATCCTTGAGAAAACATTCCCTTCCATACCATAACACCTGACGACTAACTTGCCTTTTTCAAAACAGCTGCGTCTTTGGGACGCTTTTCGCGTGAAATGTGTTGACATCTTCGTTTCGCCAGTTGCAGATGACATATGAAACAGTGCTTCATCCGAGGTTATCCATGTTTTGTATCTACCTTTGCGTACATTAAATATAGAGGCCAAGAGTGTTTTCTTTCTACGGTCTTTGCAGACATTTGATAACGAACTAGCTTATTCACTTTTTTCATAGCCAATTTTCTTTACCTGAAGAGAAATTGTCCATTGCGATACCTGTAGTTTCTTTACGAAAGTTCTTTGAGGCAGAGGATTTTCTTCACGATAAGTCTTTTCATCTTCTTCATTTTCTTTTTAATTAAGGACTTCCTTTCGTTCACATTTTTTCCCTAGAGCTTTTGATTGCCAGCCAAATTTTATTTCTTTTCGAATTTTAGATAGCAATACATTAGAAAAATATCTTTTTTGATTTTTAAATGCTTTATTTATAACAGAATTCGAACAACCATTCTTCAAAAGCTTTAAAATTTCGTTCCGGGTTTGAGGATTTCATTTCTGTCCCATAGTTTACTCCCACTAATAAAAATGGTTTGATTAGAAACTTAAATGTTTCATTTTTAAAATAAAACTGGTAGTAAAACCATTGAAATTCATCATAAACAGTTATATGCTTTTAAAATTGGTCACAACAATTTTGAATCAAATGGTACAACTGCCAATTCCTTGCAGGGTGAATAAAAAGGACTGGATGAGAGTTGGTCTGCTTGTTCCAGAATTTAAAAGATGCATGAAGCAATGATGTCTTGATTTTAAAGTACTTTTGGTTTTAGATAATACACCTATTCATCCTGTATTAGAACATCCAAATATTCAAGCAAACTTTTTACCACCTAATACCGCTTTCTTGATTCAACTATTAGACTAAGGTATAATCGCTATTCTTAAGCTGCATTATATTCAATTAGCTTTTAACATATTTAAGATGTAGTAGAAAAGGACAACCTTAATCCTTGTTACATGAAAAATAATATTCTATTATAAATTATATTACATGTACTTTTTTAACCAAAGCGAAGTTAAGAAAACGTTAAATGCTTATTGCAAAATACTTTGGCCAGGATGTGTTACAAGTGGTAACTGAGTACGTGCCACTGACACAACCATTAAATCTGCTAGAATTATAGTCTTGGCAACGAAATTGGAGAGAAGGATTTGAAAACCTACAAATCGAAGACGTGGACGAGTTAACTGTAGATAAATTTTAATATTGGATGATTTTGAATGATTTAATAACAGATGAGACGGTATAATCAGGATCCTATCTCAATAGACCTAATATTCATATATATCTACCAGCAACTAAAAAGAAACCTCTTCCTCTTACTGTAAAATATTTAGCATCTTCCTTGAGAAATCACACCATATTTTCATCTCAAAAAGAATCAGTAGTCATGCAATCCTGCATGCTGACATTTTTCCAGCATGTGCCACTCTTTGTGAATAATTTTCTTGATATTGTCGTGACTAACATTAGTCTCAACCATGATGATATGGATGATACTCTTCGGTCTAACAGGATGAAGTCCTTCAGTTTCTTCAATGTGGTAGAATCATTTATGTATGTATTTTTTTCCACCTCACAACATTTTCATTTGACGGGCTATCTTTTTCGTAAATAGCCATCATTTCATCATGGTTGTGCCAGGCACCGGTACCTTTAAAATGAGGAAACTTAATCACACTGCGAACCTGTATTTTTTCCACACTGTGTGTTAATGCAATCTACGGCTTCTGAAATCAAATACATCAACATTAATTACTCTAACTTACAAAATCTAATATGCATAACGATCAATTAATATATAAAATAAATTTTTTCCAGATTATTTTTAGTAATAATTAAAATTTTTATGTTATCGTTGCATATGCATTAATTTATTAAAATCGATCCATTTGTTTTGTTTTCATATTTAAACTACGGGGGCACCCTGACGGTTTATCAACCCCCATTATACAAATTATAAAATCATACTCATTGCTCAAATTGTAGAACTGTAATTTACATGCATAATGTAGTTCTATTTATTTATTCTTTTTTTTTCGAAATTCATTCTTTGCTCTCCTTTTTATCTAAATTGCGACATTATATGAAACGAAACACATGGTTGCCAATTCAGCACGTACGACACACACCAAATCGGGTTTGCCAAATTGGGAGTTATGTTGAACGTTGGCATTGTTGCGATAGTACGTAATAAATTTATTACAGCATCACGAAAACCTTTTTTTAGATTGAGAGAGATGACGAAATTGATTAAATAAGAAATGCACAACACACACACACATATTTAGTATTGGATTTTTAGTATACTGAAGAATAATACACTATTTTTTAAAATTATAAAAAGTGGGCAAAAAAAATTTTTTTTGGATTACTTTTAAAAAGTTTGTTGTATTCAAGTGGTCACGGCCAAAACTCATTTCTGATGTTATTTCTATCAAGCCTTGTATTCGAGTCCTGATGTCACGAATGCCCGTCCGTCATGTATAGGGAAAAAATGATGCATTTTAAATCTGTAGAGGCTCTTAGTCCTCACGATAGAGTGGCAATGAAGTTTAGAGAGTGGTTTCTAGGTCAAGTGTCATCCTCGTCGTTTGAATACGGTTCAGAATCACGAGTTCCCTCAAAAATAACTCACAATTTTTTCCAAAGTGGGACGTTATCAAACAATTAACTAATAATAAAAAAGCTTTCCAATCACTGGTGTAGACTCAAGTGTCTTGATGGATGGCTATATCGATTGTTTATTAACGTCGCATTTTGAAGCTGCACCAGAGCTACTAGGGGCGGACCTCGTAATTTTGGAATCTCGGTGAAATTACGAGGACGATTACTGTGGTGACACCCCCTTTTTTTCTTTTTGAGCCTCAATAGTTATAATGTGCATTAGCTTCTCTGCACCGCAGATCTTCATTAGTTACAAGACTCGAACTTACGACTCGACAACGCTGGCCACGAGTTTGAGACAATGGCCACTAGGCTACCATGAACCAATATTTCTAAATAATTGAACTTCATTATTTTTCTTAGACAAATTTATACATATACGAGGGTTGGAATTTTAACAGTGGCAACTATTTATTTACATGGAATACAAAAGTGATCCATGTCACCATGTTTTACAGTTCTTCAATATAGTTGCCAGCACTGTGTATAACTCGTTTCCAACAATGAGGATGTCACAGAACACCTATAGCAGCGCTTGTTTATTGATAGTTTGAATGGACTGGTTTACTGCCGCAAGAATGTCTGGAACAGTTTTGAAGCGAATGCCATAGCGTGGTGCCTTCATCATAGGAATTAAGTCAAAGTCACAAGAGCCTAGATCTGGGGAATACGGTTGATGGTAAAGCCCTTCTCAGATCCATCGATCAAATAAATCAGTCACAGCTGGCGCTGCATGCGGCCAAGCATTGTCATGCAAAATGATAGGGGCGTTCTGCAGAAAGTATCGACGTTTTTTTCTCAAAGCTGGTCTGAGATTGTGCTCAAATGAGCAGTAATACAGCGCATTAATGGTCTGCTGTGAGGGAATGGTATGCGTTAACTTGTACCTAAGTCTTTCCCGATCACCCATTTCGACCCTGGGTTTAGAAAATTTTTGAATTTTCCTAAATGTGGAAGAATTTTTTTTGTTGGGGTTTTTTCCGGAAGTCCAACGTTCCATCCATCGTGGGAAATGGAAAAGTTTCTTCGCACTATCCTTGTGGGCCCAAAACGCATGTGTCGATCATTCGTCAATTTGGGAAACTATGAAGGTTTTCCCATCTGCTACAGTTTTAAGGTATGCCAAATTTGAGCCCTGAACCATGAAAGCCGGGTTACGAACCCTGGCGCTTCAAATTTTTTCTTGTGAAACATCAAACGCTACTTTGATCGCAAGTAACAGGATCATTCTTGTTCACCCTTTTTTTCCTTTGAAGGACTTTTATGTGAGAGGTAAGGTAGATTCAAGCTTCTGGAAAACGACATTTTTGGTTTGTTGGAAAGGGAACCCTTTGTTTTTTTAAAAAATTTCCCGAGAAATTATTTTGACGCAAGACTGTCAGTTTTTTCTTCCCCCAGGGGAGGAGCAATGGGAAGTAAGGGGAATTGCTTGGGGAACGGGTTCTGGGGCTTGGTGAAAAATTTTACCTTCCTTTTAAAAAATTTCCCCAAAGATTTTTTGCAGCGAAAGGGATTGGTTTTTAATTTTAAAAACGGGGGGAAAAAAAATTTACCTTTTAAAACTGCTGGGGAATGGTAGGTTTAACTGACCATCCGTCTACACGGAAAATCACCCAACTTTCTTTCATGGGGTTCTGCGAAATTTCAAATTCCTAAATGGTCGAGATTGTTTAGGGGGCTTCAGCCTTGGGTGTCCCCCTTTAAACCATCGTAATGTAGGGTGAAAAAGTTCCCCGCACTCATGCGCTTCGGGGGGTTCGAGCAGCACGTATGACCCATTTCTGTTTTCCGTAAAAGAGGGGAAAAAAATTTTTTTCTAAATGCCGGGTTTTTCCCGTGTATTTCCCAATCGTGCGCAACCTATCTTGGGCCGCTAGCGAATCTTTTGGGCTTCGATCATATCCTTAGTGCAGAACAGCTTCTTGCTGTTTCGATACATGTCTGTCACATTTTGGGAATCCTTCATTAGGCCCCCTTTGTACAGTTCTTGGGAAATCAAAATTCCCCCCAACCCTCTTGAACCCCAAATTGAATTGCGTGTGACGACCACTGGGATTCTTTTTTTGTTCTTGTTTTGAAAACATCCTGAGAACACTTACTTTAGATCGCAAGCTAGTACAAGGATCAGTTCTTCGTGTCACTCCGCATGCGTGTGACGTAGGAAGGACGAATATTTTTGGTGAGAGGTAAGGTAGGTATGTAGCTTAAGTGTGGTATACGCGACATTCTTTGGTTTTTTGGTAAAATTTTTTCAGCATTTGCCTCTTTTAAAAACTTCACCCGTAATTGATTATTTTGTCGTGCAACCCATTGTCAGGTTTATATCTTTACACGGGGGGGACAATAGGAATCCCCCAACCTCTGCATTTGGGGACCCAGGTTTTAGGGGCCCCAAGCCGCTGCCACCCAAATACCTACCCTTTGAAAAAAAACCCTTGGGGCCCAAAACCTGACTTTGCAGGGGGGCCCAAATGTTCTGGAGGGGGCTATTCGCGTTTTACCTCTTGTTGAACCAAATCAAAAGGGGTGAAGGGAATTTTACCACCTTTTTATCTTTCACACGATGCAAATGTAAGGATTTTGAGCCATGACAGATTTAACATCGCGATCCTTCCAACGCGTTTTTTCTAGCATAGGACTCGAAACCCTTTTTTTACTTAATCCGGGGAAAAAAACTACCCTTTTTAAAACCGCAGTGTAATGCGGAGTGAGAGTTGCCTTAATGTCGCACTATTAATCAACACGAGAGCTATCGGCGATCGACCTCGCAATTTTGGAGAGCCTCGGCAAGTAATGGGGTGCCCTGAGTTCGTACCTTCCCCAAACCCCCGCACCCCCCAACGGAAAATTTGAGCGACGGGAAACGCATCAGTCATCTCTACATGGCTAATCTTCAGTTGCAGCAGGGCTTGAATCCGCGACACGCCAGCCACGAGCTCGTTTGACCATAACTAACAGACTACCGCAGCCACAGCATAATGTGGACCTTTTATAACAAGGTATCCTTTATTTCATGTGATTTTACACTCAAAGACATTAAAAAATCTTTTTCTGCCTTTTTAAAATTTATTTTGGAAAATTATCCAAAACCAAAAACCCACCACGTTTTTTTTAAAAATTGAATTTTTTGGATGTATTTTGTTTTTTAAATTATTGAAATTATATTTAAAGAATTTTTTTACAAATTTATAAGCGTTTTGAGAGAATGTTTACTTTTCCCATTCTGTACTGTTTAAGTTTTCTTTCACAATCCCAGAACATGACTGCGCATTCCATGCTTTTGAATCTTACTATTTTCATTTTTTAAGGTTTTCGCTAGCAAATAAGAATACAGAAGGTTTATGTGTAAAAATTTCACGAAGTGTTTCATTGATTACTTTATCAACACAGTGTTCTAAAACACGCGATAACAAGATTAACTTTGCAATAAAACAAGTCACGCAGTTCGATTGTCTTATGTTTACAATTGAATATTTGCCCCATTAAAAAATTATGTCATTCTAATAACAATTTATTTGTTGTAATCTCCTATTCAAGTGTGTTATTTTTTCCTTAAACACTTAATATTGACAAAACTAATTTATAATTTACAGTGGTTCTATATTTTTCATAATTCTTATATGTTTATGTGGGGGGATAAAGCAAATCAATTGAATAACTAGAAAGAAATTATTAGAATATTTTAAAAAATTGTTTTACAAACTTCTTGGAACCATTTATTGTGAAATTCCTCAGAATGAAACCGATTTGTGTAAAAGTACCATTGCTTTAAAAGGAAAATATAATGTATTTTATTCACATTTTTCATTCTGTTGCATACTGTGAAGTAATTTAATACTTGTAACAAAAGAATTGTCCTTTTGCTAAATGCATGATTCATTTGTGAAGTTAGTCTCATGACTTAAGGAAACGAATTTGGTTTTGCAACAGTCGGCTATCAAATAATTTACATTATTTAACTATTTAAACACTATAAGATGAAAACATTTTGCAAGAAATAATAATAATAATAATAATTAGAGGGTTTATTAAATAATGATTCATTCAAAATTGCCCTCTAAAATAAAAATGCTATTTTTTCGTAATAGAAACATGTTTTTTCTAAATATATCCCATAAAATTGTAAATAGAATAGGTAAGAACCAAAACAAAGCTATTTTGCTTTCAAATTTGCAACTAGTTTAAACAATAAAAAATTAAAAATATGAATAGTAAAATAAAATCAGACCAAAAGAAATTCGACAAAACTTTTGTTGATATGTAACAGCAAACATGAACACTCACTTCAGTATATCAGTGACCACACATACATTTTCAAATAATAATATACATTAGTCAAGAATGTTTGACTGTCCCATTTTGAAAAATTCGTCTATTTCCTCCAGCAATTAAATGAATACTTGAAAACTCTAAATTCCTTCAGGAATGCATAGTATTGAAGTTTCTGATTGGAAAAAGCATCTTATTGTGCCACTTCAAGATGTTATATACATACATATATGTATGTAGGAACCGACTTTCTAGCGTAGATCCTCATAGCTTGTGAATTGCTATTTATTATGGTATTTATTGCCTATTGCTAAAAGAACATTTTTAACAATGGATATGAAATGGCATGGAAGGTGGACATATAATCATGCATTCAAACAAAAGCATGGACATCATACAGTGGATCGGAAAGCCCTTCCCCTCCGTATCCTACTATAACTGCGGAATATTTTCATAAATACTGTTGTTTTATATTTCACTTTTGAATAAATATCTTTATTTTTAACTCCTGAGACTTAAATCCTTTCTCCCTCTCTCTTTGTGCGTTATACATTCATTGTCATAAAAATGTGCGCAAAATAAGAAAGAAGTGAGATTGATGCGAAACTTGGCAAAAGGATTATTGTCAGGCAAAAATTTAAATGATTAGAAAGGCTACGTGATTACGCATTGCGTAATGCCACCAGAGGACGTTGAGCTTCGTTCCCCTTGGATTATGAAACAGGTAAGCAAAGCTTGTTTGCTTGTATTTAATCTGTTGCAGAGGGATGCTTTTTAACTAGAGATTCCATTACGCAGACATCGGAGACAATATGAGCACCTGTCAAAGTTCTACAGGGGAAGAATTATAGGAGTGATGGAAACCAAGTGCTCAGCTCGGCGAGTAGCTCGCCACGTAGGCCGTTCTGATTTTACTGGGAGGAAGTGTTGGGATCAGTAGACAAGAGAGAGGTGTTTTACACGTCGAGCAGGCTCAGGAAACCCTCAACAGACCAATAAACGAGAAGACCGTCACATCATACGACACGCACACATAGAGCCAACTGCCTAATTGTTTGCCAACCATACACTAGCAGCATCTTCACTTCAGACCTGTACGTCTGTCCAAATCATCATAAGGCACCTGGTTGAAGGACAGTTGCTATCGAGATACCCATTACGTGTACTGCCATTAGCACCCACTCACCGTCGCCTCCGTGTGGAATGGTGTCTTTCTGGAACGGATTAGGCTGCAACCGAATGGAATCAGGTCATCTTCTGCGACGAGTCCAGATTCAATTTGGGCAGCGCTAACAGTTGTGTATGTGCGTGAAGGCCCCTTGGTGAACGTTTCTTCCTACCTTCGCTGTACAGTGGCACACCACTCCCACAACTGGTGAATTTACATACTACACACGGTCACCTCTAACATTAATCAATGGCACCATGATAATCTAGAATACGTTCGTGATGTCTTCTTCAGCCACATGTGTTGTCACTCATGGCAGGGCTCCCAGCAGCCATTTTTCAACAAGACAACGCTCGCTACACACAGTAAGAGTTTCACAGGATGGCCTGCGTCACATTTTCATCCTTTCCTAGCCAGCTCGATTCTCAGATTTGTCACCGATCGAGCATATCTGGTATAATTTAAGACGGCAAATTGGACAGCTTACGAGTTTGGTTGAATTAGATGCGCATTTACAGCAACCGTGTGGAACAAGATGTCCCAGAACATCATACGGGACTTGTATGCATCAATACCTTACCGTATCTTATCATGCAATCATGCAAGAGGTGGCCCAACAAGGTACTAAAATCTCTATTCATTAATAATTTTTTTCCGTAGTAAATGATCATTTTGTTTGATTTTGTAGTCCTTTACTTTCATCAACGTTGTGCTAACTTATGTAAAATTTCGTTTTATTCTGACAAACTCTTTCTTGATGTGCATATTTTTATGGCAAAGTTTGTATTTAGCACATGTAAGTGAAAATGCACCTTGAATACATATGTAGAAACTTATGACAATCGGCAGAGAAAGACAGAAATGTATTTGCTTTTTCAACATGATATAGCAATACGAAGAGCAACAACACTAGGTTACAAATAGGTTAATAGTCCCCCATGGGAAGAGAGGTAAAGGAAACAATGCGTAATAGCACAGAGTCAATAGATTTGCGAATTCTGACCTGAAAGGGAAGATAATCGTTTATATACCATAATTCTTCTTCACAGTGTGTAGCGAAAAGTGCATGCCCAGAAACGACAGCCTGTGTAATCTGGAGGCTCGATAGATGGGAAACAGAGGTACTGATTTTACGTGGTAGCACCGTAGTAAACATCATTAGAAAACCTAAGTACCTAGATGGGTTTGTTTACTCTGGACCAAGTCCAGTCATGCGTTATCTTGCTGGTAAATGGCAATGGATATGCCTTGAAGGAAGCTTAGTGCTCCCATTTGCAGCATGTCATCTACATATCATTGGACTGTGATACTATAGCCCAACCGATATGGATTTGCGAAGATTGATTATCGTAGGATATGGAGCTCCAAACCCTGATGCCATATTTTACTGCAGTTCCAGTTGAAATGGAACCTGCTACTGCGTTGACGCTGAATTCGTATGCAGTGACTTTCATTATTCAAATAAAAACTCAGAAGACGACTCTGTGCCCTTCCGTCTTTAACGGAGTCTAGTCCGACACCCCTGAAAATGTTGGCGTCAATTCAGTTTGGTCAATGACATTTTTCTTGGAAGACACCATGGTATGAACCGTTGGTGAACAGTGGTGAATTACGATCTTAGACCCAGACAGATTAAGTTCACTCGCAGGAGCTTGGAGACACATAATTGTTATCTCAGAGGGAAAAAAGAAAATTCACTCCGAAATAGAATGATGTTATTATTTACAATATAACGTACTTCTAGCTTCACTCTACAAACTGTACTACTTTTCGATATTTCATAGTGTTAAGCATAAGCAAGATTTCACTAACGATGCCTTTTAAAAAGTTTGTCTTTATTTTTCTGTTCCTATATATATCAATCAAGGAAAGGCTCTCTGGAAAGGCGACATGTCAGACCCTAACGAACCACCAGAATGGTGTTAATTAACGTACAAGAAAGGGTTCCGCGCTCTATAATCTTTAAGCTAGAGGATCAAACTAACATTCCCAAAAGCAGACTTTGTTTTGAAAAACACACTGTCGTTTCGCTTGATATTTTTATGCTAACTTTTACGCAAGCAGAGCATTTCCAGTAGCCATTTGTACATTTTTAAAAAATCAACGAAACATTATGATTATCTTGAAATAGAGTTTGTACAATGTTTTGAAACACGTCACTCCGAATACAATATGACAACGTTAGGCTCCATCTGACTTATCTCTGCGTCTCAGGACTATTTATATTTTTCCTATTTTGACGAGATCCTCAGACCTTGTACCAAATTAACTTTTAGAGAGCATGGCAAGCCTCCAACTTAGAGAACCAAAAATTACCAAAATTCTGGAACTACAATTCATCAATTGTTGGCAAAATCCCCTCCCCCTCCAAAATTTTTTAAATTTTTATCGTTTTATTCCTTGTCATATTTAAGCATGAATCAGAACTTGAAGAAGTTTTTTTTGAACAATTACTGATTGCAAAATTTATTATGAAAATGCTTAGTGTTAAGGTATTCAACAGGTTTACCATTTGCTTACGCTTATTTAGAATCAATAAAAATTGGCGCTTTCTAGATAATGCTTCATTTTTTTACACAAAAAGTTATTTTCATGCAGTACCAAAATTCTATATACATAAAAGACATGTTTGTTTGAGTTTCTTATTTTTCCAAAATATTTAGTTTTGGGTAAAATATAAAGTCATTTTAAAAAGGTTAAAGTATTACTTAACGAATTCCTCTCTTCATCATTACCGAAATACATTCACTTCAAATATAAATAAACTATATCGTTCAAACGCCTTCATTTTAATTTTTCAAAGAAAATGACGCAATTTATCGAAAATATTACTCCGTTCGAAAATACTATGATAGAAGTTTATTGATTACATCTAATTGTGAAACCTGTTAAAATTTTGCGGTTAGGAAAGTTCAAATTTTGGGTACCAATATGTCATTCAAATGTTAAAAACAATAGTAAAAAACGCAACAAAAAAGCTTACAAATTGATTATTGACATAACAAAAGCTCAGAAAATATATTATAACAAAAATAAAAATTTGCTTCAAAAATTCTCGCTTTCTATTTTTTTTCCAAAACTAAATATTATTATGAATGTATTATTGGTTTGACAAACACTGATAACATTCTGTTTCTTTAAATCCATTTTGTTCGTGAGGTAATTTATGTATTCGTACTCTTTCGTGTTTTTTCTAGAAATGGAATGACCTTAAATGAAAACGTGTTTTATACGTACTTGAAGAGTATCTTGCATTTAAAAATTTACATAAAATTCGAAGCACTTAGAAGCAGCACTAGGCGACAGCAGCAGCCACATATTTCTGGCCGTTTAATGTCTGTACTAACCAATGCACATCTTTTTTTCTTTCTTTCTTTTTTTTTGTTATTTTTTTAAACAAAAATAAAATTATAATGCATGGGGTAACGGGAAGTACCCCTGTCCGTCTAACGGTGAACCAACCCCCCATTGTACAAATTATAAAACCGTAATTTACATAATTTATGTAGTTCTATTTTTTTTCAATGTATTGTAAGCAGGTAAAAGATAAATGTTTAGGATGTAAGTTTTCAACTAAACTCTTCTTTAAAAATTTCAGTCTTTCGTACACTTTCTTGATTTTTTGCTAAATTCGTTCTTGGTGCTCCTCTTCAGTTAAATTCAACTTTTTACAGCCCTTTTTTACTAACTATACTTTATGTATAAGCAAATTTATCACAGCATCACGAAAAACTTCTTTTATATAAGCATATTTTGTGTAATTAATGTTTTATTTTCTGTGTAATTATTGTCTCATCTTAAATTAATATGAAAATTTATATCTAAAGGTTTAATATGTTAATAGTACTTTTTGTTGTACTTATTTTACGATAAAAATTGTAATATTCTCAAACAACGTCGTCCCTTCAATTAATTATGGCGTTCCAACGGAAACTTGGCGAAATATTGGCGATAGAACCAAGTTAGCGTCCTTTTTCATGATCAAATTTGGCGACTATTCAGATCAGTGCTTCTCAAACTTTAAGTATTCGAGACCCTATTTTCTATCATAATTTTCATCGCGCCCCCTCTCCCCATTAAAATAACATTGTACTGAATGTAATTTGGTAATAAAGCTACAATACGACTTTAATTATAAACCGTGCAGTAACAGGTGTTGATGGATATAGGAAGTCAGATGAGCTTGGGTATGTTATTCCTCTTTCAACGAGAACTTCGTTGGAAGTAATGTATTTATATATATAGTTCTATTAGTCAGATAAATAGTTTATGTCTATACTTTTAAGTTCAGATTAGTAATCTCTTATCTGTTGTATCTGGCAATGAGAAAAGAATCTGATGATGGATTTAATGAGTTGCCTTAGAACTGTAAAACCAGCTAGGGAAATAATAATATATTAACGGAGTGAGAGAGAACGGAATAAAGATGTTTAATATTTCCACTTTCTGAAATGGATGTAAACTTATATCATTTATAATATACTTAATCATGGTTACTCATAATTTTAATTAACACTATAACCGTGCAAATTATCAAGATAAATATTAAATTTTGAATATGATTTTTATACATGACAAAACCATGAGAGTCAGCGTTAATTATTAAACTTGTTTTTCGTTTAATATTGATAAATTTATTATCAAATATATTGTACTGTACTGATAAATTTATAAGTATATTATATCCATGTAAGGGTTTATTTTATTATTTATTACGTCAGAATGTACTTTGTTTTGCTTCCTTTCAGAAAATTAATAATTTTTTGAAATAATCTTTTATTTTTGGTTTTTCCATATACTCGCGCGCCCTCCATATGTAAAGGTTATCCACACGCCCTGAAGTGCCTAGTTGAGAGCATGATTTACATGCTTCTGGAAATTACTGGAGAACTCATTACTAGATGTGTTCAATGAGTGAGAGATCAGGAGAATTTTATTGTGAACAAAACCTATTTTTCGAGATAGGTCAGGATACTCCGAGCAACAGGCAGTCTTGCATTTTTTGTTGGTGTCGTTGTTGTTGTTGAAAGATGACGTTTCCGAGGCCTCGAAGGTAGGGAATTGACATCGAACTCGAAATCTGAAACTGTAACACTGGCTACTCAGAGTACCGATGATTCGAACGAAATGTATTCGTGTCGTGTACCCAATGACTGCACCATGATATCAAGTACAAGACTCGTATGACAATATCGAATGCAAAAAGGCAACGTACGTTTTCCTCAGTGTCTCCAGGCACGGTTATGTCCCTCATGGTGCTGCTTGCAGAACTAGAACTGATCTGAAAAACGACGTGGTGCCACTCCATTGTCCAATTTCCTGGTTGGGTGCACCCCCCCATTGTTGCCATATGTCTCTATTCTGCAATTTCAAAAGAAGCCACAATAATAGTTGTCACGCAGACAGTGGGTTCTGCTCCATATGTCGTTGTGCTACAAACAAGCCCATTTCATGACTCAAGCACAGTTAAAGGGACGTCTTAAGACTCTTTGAGGCTCTGAGCCCAAAGAAATCATAATTTTTGAAGTCCTGGGCTATGCAAAAGTAGGTCCTACCTGAGATCTTTAAAAGCAGACAGTGGCATGCATTGTCAAATACTCGTTCAAACAATAATGTGAAACAAATAAAAGTGCATGACTCACAATCTCAAAAACCTAGTCACAAACCGGCTCGACCAATAGCTGCATTTCGACTAAATGAGTGGGATGATTCGACATAATGATACAGTCTTACCACTTTAGCTAGTGACATACAGTTTGAAATTCCTTGTTTTCGGAGAATATGTACGGGAATAAAATTTGATTATTAAAATTATCCGGATCATGTCCTTATTAAGACAGAGTCGAGAATGAAATGAGGCCTTCATCAAGGCGAGAATATGGGCCTGGGCCCAGTTGGCTCATGCCTTAAGACGTCCCTGCACCATGATATGGCTGCACGATCTGCAAGGCTCATCTGATCGCATGTCTGTCTTCTTGAGAGTTAGTAGCGGGAGGCCTTTGAGATACAGCATGACGTTTAGTATGACCCTTCTGAATTAATCGATTCCAAACATCTTTCTTTATTGTGAATTTGATATTTATATCATCTCTCCTTCACAACAGTGTATCTTTTCCTGATACAGAATTAGTTCAAAGTTGAAAATTTACAGTAGATTTTTTTAAAATACTGGAGAACTTTTTTTTTGTGTAAAGGTTAAATTTTCAAATAATAACATGAAAATAACTGAGTAAAATAAAGCAGTTATCCGTAACTTTACTCCTTGGATTCTTTTTTAATTGCTTTTGCTTGATAAACCCTTTTCTGGTTTGGTTATGTTTACTCAGCTTAAAACTATATTAAATACAACTAATATGCCTCATAATTTAAAAAAACAGTCGAACAATGAGTTGATATCTGGACACTTTCCCTCTTCGTTCACCCTTCGATACCGGCTGTTTTTTATACGGATTTATAATACATTCAATTTTAAAGATTTGAAGGTTAGAACCTGGTACCTATATACAATTCCATACACCATGTAACTTAAGCGCTATACTAAGATTATCACCGTAGTACGAAGGTTGTTACTGGCCTGATAACCTTTGATTGTTACTGATAACCTTTCGTGGAGGGCACGAGCATATCTAAAATAAAAGATTATTTAAAAATTATTAATTTACTGAAATGAATCACAAAACAAAATGCATTCTGATACAATAAAAATAATACTCATTTACACATATAATGTACAAAAATGTATGAGTACTGCTCAATGTATTTGATAATTAAGTTATCAATATACTAAATTAAGAACAAGTTTAAAAATTACTAGTGACTCTCATGTGCTTGTCATATACAAAATTTAATACATATCTTTATAATTTGTACGATTTATAATTAAAGTCGTATTGTAGCTTTAGCGTCAAAGTACATTATCAATTCAATCAATACATTGTTATTGTGTTGGAGTGAGGGGGCGTTGAAAATTATGATTGAAAATCGGGTCACAAATGTTGAAATTTTGAGAAGCACTGCTGTATAATGTGTTTATTTCAGAAGACAAGGTGTTGTATCTAGAAATACTACAATTCACTACTACAGTAAGTGACGAAAGTAACGAAAAAGTGACGAAAACAAATATAATACGTTATAGCTGAAAAATAAAATCACAATGAGTTAATTTTTTTCCTCACTCAAACTGAAAAGGTTTCTTACGCTTGAGTATAAAATGGTCAGCTGAAGATGAATCTAGTTCAAGTGGCGAGGATAACAGGAAGGAAAGGGATTAAATAAGAATATTATTCATTCTCTTATTTTACATTTCACTCCACAAGAGGAAATAGAAGGTTTTTTTCATCCTAACTACTAGATTGATTGTTTCTGTTGCCACCTGATCAACGTCCATGAAATTTATTGTGGCAGTGGGCTAGTTTTCCGGTCTGTCGTTAGCCACAAATTTTAACGCCATACAGATGACAGCACGATTTGTGACTTCATTCCACCCAAATTGTTGGGGGAGTTTACGGGGGGAGGGTCAGGGCCTCAATCCCCCCCATCCCCTTTCCCCTTATCCCCAGGGATCTGTGTGACAAATATTTAGAGTGCCCCATGCTGCACAGGCAGTATATATTTATAAACATCCATGCCTTCTCTAGGATTCGAACCCAAGTTCTACGGCACAGCATCAGGCAAAACCACAATAAAAATTCCCTTCTATATGATTCGCTGTTATATGGATTTTTTTCGATTTTCTGTTGGCAACCTTCGGGTGGTTTGTATTTGGGTGAATTTTTGTAAAAATGATATTTTTATCACAAAATCATAATACATTCGAAATTCTAATTACCCAGTTTTATAGAATTCTTTCAAGGGATAACTTGGGGTTTTTTGGAAAAAGCAATAATATTTGTAATTTATATTTTAATAAAGTCCCCCAAATTTTTTTCCTTTGGGGTTTTATTCATCGGTTTTACACAACTGACCGGCTTCAAATTTTTTAGCCCCTATTTCAATGTGGACACGTCTTGTGAGGCTGACGCCCTTTCTGTTGATGTTCCCAAAATTCTCGTTGGGGTGGAGGTAGTTTGAAGAGGGGGGGTCCCAGTTTTTGACCAGGGGGCAAAAAGGGGGGCCCTCACAAAAAACCTTGTTTTGCTTTTTAAAATGCGTTGTTAATAAGCACTTTGTTTTAGTACAGAAAAGAAGGTCAAATCTTACAATTTTGACTTATTAGTCCCAAAGGGCAAGTTTAAAAATATTTCTATAACACATGGTATAAATTTGATATTTGTTTGATGTTCCGTAATAATTAACGTTAATTTTCTTTATTTTGGATTTGGGAAAGTTTTCAGAGGTTTATTTTAATTTTCAGAGTTTCTCGCATGTTATCTTTAAATGTATTATGCATTCATTTGCCCCTGATCCTCCATTTGTGACCTAAGAAATGGTCCATCACTGGTGGTTCATAACATAGCATTTAGCTAGACAGAGAAACACAATGGCTAATTTAAAGTTATGAAGCAAATTAACAGCAATTGTATAAAAACTTTTGGCAGCCTTTTTCCTTTATTTCCAGGTGTATAAATACTGAGATGCTAAGTTGCTTCTTCAGATTCCTTGTTTACTCCTTCGTGTTCTGTAAGTTAGTAATAAAAAGTTTTTTTCATTTTAGACGACTTTTTATATTTCTCTTATAATTTATTCTAGGTCGTAGACATGGAGTTTTCTTCAGTTATCATACTTTTAAGTAAGTTTTTGTATCTCGATCCAAAACTTTTGTTCTTAATAAAGATTCAATTTTTTTTAACTTAATACTTCTAGTCTTTCCCATATTGAACTTTTACCTCTTTAATTATTTTATAAATTTTATTTGCACAGGTATCTTGGCTTGTACTGCAGTTGGGCAACATCATGAAGATGCGACAGACGAATTTCTTCACTCTAAGGTACGCAATATTCGACTAACGGATTGCATTAATCATTCATACTTCATTAATAATTTATTATGGGTGTTAAGGTCTTAAACGTCTGGGGACTGGCCATGAAATCTTGGTGTGATTAACAGTCCCCAAAAACCCCCCTGCAGGGCGCTGCACGTTAAACTTCGAGGCTAAACGTTTCCCGGTTGGTGTGTTGGGGGAGTTAGGGGGGGTGCCAGCTGGGTGTCGTCCCCGTCCTTGACCATGGTTCAAAATTACGTGGTCCCGCCAAAACCCCCGGGAGATGAACGGGCGATTTTAAAATTTCAATCAATCTTGGTTGTGATTGCTTTTTAGCAACGCACTAAAAAGCTACTGGCAACGAGCCTCGTAAGTTTGAACCATGTTCAAATGATGAGGACAGTACCCCAGCCGACATTCTTTTCTTAACTTCAACACCACGATAATGTTGGCCCCGGCAGATTAAACTTCATAGGTCCCTTTAGTTGAGTTTGGTGTTTTATGGTGCAAGAGCCAGTTTTGGCTATACTGCACCAAACATTCATAGGTCTAGATGGAGAAAAGAAGAAATTGGATGACAAGATGGAGGGTCGAAAATAGAGTAGGATCACTGGGGTACCCCTGGGTCGTGACACCAGTGTTTATCGAAGATAGTAAACTCCTTGGGGGAGGAAAAGATCACTAGGGTACCTCGTGATTGCGACACCCGTACCCACCTAAAGAAGGTGAGCCCCCTGAGGGTATAGGTCCCTCTACAAGATGGTCCTTCAGTAGCACCAGGACTCGAACCTGCAATGGCGTTAGTGGCTGAGATAACTTGGCTACAGTGCCCACGTCTTTATCCAGAAACATCCGCTTCTTTAGTTTCTGAATGCATAATCGCAAGCTCCTGACGAGTCCTCTAGTGCATCTGTTTCTTAAGTTCGTATACTATATAGTCCGAGATGAAGACTAATGGTAGAAAAATTTATTGTGCCACTTCTAAAATAAGATTAATTTTTGTACCTCTAATGCGATCAAGTATTTGATGTCTAAAACTGCCTATTTTTCTATAACTGATGGAAATATTGGATTTAAATTTTTGTCTTTCAATTACTTTCCTTTCTAAGATTAATTGGTATTGCGCAAAAATGCGGAAATTTGGTAGTTTTCAAGGCTTCGACCTATTTTCCTTCCCTCTTGTGTCCTTGCTAATTCTTCTATCTAGCGTTTGAATAAGATTCGTGCAAGTCATTTTCTTTTGACTGACAAACTGGGATGCTTGTTAAGGCAAAATAAAAAGCTTCGGGGAAACAATTACTTGATAGTCTCTTTAAAAAAAGTTACTTTCATCTTGTACTCGCAGGTTAACAAATGTTTTCTTGGACACAAGATCCAACGATGAAGATTTGTTTCTAACAAAACCTTTCTTTCGATAAGGCTAGATAATGTAACTCGTTTACTACTTGGCTTAAAATATAGTTTTATACTAGGGATTAAAATCTCTCCTTGGGAGGTATTGCAGCGAGAGCTTAACCTTAAGATTGTCTGAATCTTAATTTGATAACTCTAATATCTTTTACTCGGCAGTTATCGAAAGTAGGATAAATTTTACGAAGTTGGATGTAGACTTATTCTGAGACTGAATTATTTCCAGAGTATTGTGCGATACAAAAAATCTGTACCTAGCTATATAAAGCTACTTCCTTCGTACACGTATTCACTGGTTGTCTTGTACGTATCCACGACTCGATGTCTATTAATGCATTTATAAAGCAATCTCTGACAATATGATGGATACTTATCAAATGAACTCTTTCAATTGCCTCCCTCGAGATCAATAAAAACGGATGCTCACTTTTAATAGGATCGAAGGAGGGGTAAGTGGATAGAATAAAGAAAAGGGAGGAGACTCGTATCTAAATTGGCCCGCATATTGGATTTTGATCCTCTAATAGAATTTCGAAAAAGAGGTACTTGTTGTGTTTAATGGACAACAGCTCTCGCGCAGATTTTATTTAAAATGTGTATTAACTTAATATATTCTCTTTAGGCACCTGAAGCTGCTATTCGATATATGGAATGTATGGAACACGGACATTGCTCGGATAATTCTGGTGAATTGAAAAGTGAATTTGTTGATATTAACGAGGAAGTTCCAATTGAAAGAAAATAAATATGAAGAAATCGTACAGAAGATTGCCTCTCATGAAGACTCGTCCTACTTTCACCTCTGCGAGAAATTCAATCTAAAAATGAAGGAGCTTGAGTCTGAATATCCTGAGATTAAAGCCATGAAACGTGAATTGCTGAAGAAGTTGCATACTTATTCATCTCGATTTGATTCCAAATTGAATCGTGATGAATCCATCATTTTGAGACTACTGGCTTTTGTAATAAATGTAGCGGAAAAACTAAAGGTCGACTATACAAAGATCATTCACGAAAAAGAAATAGCCAAGCCAATTACTATTGATCCCATGCCTGTCGAGGAAATTATTGCTGAGGACGATTATGCTCCATTTGTGGGATCCATTAGAGGCATTCCAGGAGTTCATTATCCAGATTATTCCGAGATACCAGTTACTTCCTTCACTTGCAGTGACAAAAAATACGTCCCTGGATTCTACGCCGACTTGGAAACTGGTTGTCAGGTACGTATGTTCATAACTATACTTGAATTTCTTGACGAAATCTTTGAATGTTGGTGTATATCTATATAAATTGTACTCTAAAGTATCTGGATTCTATGGCAATCTCAGATCTCTAGATTCTTGCCATAAAAATAGTATTTAACAATTGAGTGATTAATATTTGGAAATAGTTCAATTAATACATTGGATATTGATTGTGTATTTTACAGTACTTGGCTCCCTTAAGGTATCCGACTACATCCGGAACCGTGATTTTGCAAAAGCGTGTAAATGGATGATATTTAGTGTCACTTAGATTAGAATGCATGTATAAAATTGTCTTAAGGACGTGACAAAAAAATTGTTTAAATACAATATTTTGGTAAAAAAATTAACTTAGAATAACCTTTCCCAAATGTTTTCCTTTTATAGAAAATGTTTCTATTGTATTACTATTTTGCCTGTAATCAGCTCAGACCTCTGTACAAAGGCTCAACTAGAATTTTTGAAACGCATAACTGGGAAGTCTATTTATCCATGTTTTACGAAGACAGAGGGAGAAATTTTAAAAAAATACGCCGATAATTACTTCAAATGGTTGTAACTCTGAAAATTTGAATTTTTCAAAAATCATAGTTGAGCCTCTGTACAGAGGTCTGAGCTATATACAGGCTAAATATTAATACAATAGAAGCATTTTTTACAAAACGAGAACATTTGGTGGGGGAAGGTTATTCTAAGTTAATTACCAAATATTAATATTCGCTTTTAGTCATGTCATGAAAACAATTTTATACATGCATTCAGTAAAGTACTAAATATTCAGGAAAAAATTATATACATTTTATGAGGATTTTTTTAAAATCATTAGTTTTCGAACATGATCGGATACCTTAATCTATTATAAACGGATCTAGCACTCAGATGCTTTATCCTTGCTCAATATCCAAGAAACCAATAAATATTTCATATCTGAAGTACGGAGATTGAATTTAATTGATAGTTTAAATGGCACAATTCATACCGATGCTTGAGGCAAGTAAATATTTGATAATCTAATTGTTGCTTTTTATTTTCTAAAAAGTCATATCTATTCAGCTTCACTTTTTTGTATTGAGGGAATTTGGTTTTGTTAAAGAAAAAACATGCTGCTAGTAAATCATTTCTCTAGACATTTGTGGTGGTACAGGGGTATTCCATGTCTGTTATGAGCATAGGAGAGGCACCTGTGTCCCCTTGGAACAACAATCAACTATATTAGCTACGATTACTGGTATAATTCAAATTGTTCTACCTTTCATTATTACAATGTAAACGGATGACAAAAACAACCAAAGTTGTCCAAAGAAGATGAAGACGTAGAAAAGTTAATAGCTACTCTTATCAGAAGGGAGATGAAATGGATTCTAAGAATATTCTTGTTAAAGATTAAATGAAGAACCTTTTTGAATTTCTTGCCTGCTAAAGCTAGTGGAAGACTTCCCTGAAATTGCAAACCTATCGCTACTCTACCACTAGGGATGTTAGGAGAGAAGCTGCTTTTGATAAAGACATTCCGAAGGCTTGGTTACAGAGTGGAACAAAGTTATAACCAAAGGCAAATAAAATACTGGAAACTCTTCCAGAACCTGGGGAAACATTCTATGCCAAAGTAGTTTCTCCTTTCCCAGCCAAGAAAATGGTAAAAGCTAAAGAGTTTAGCGGCCGGCGGGAAGCTCTATATATGAGCGAAGCTGGGGATCCCAAGGCAGTAAAATCGTATCTGCTGCTATTCCATTATTAAAGCAAAAGCAATTTCGGCGGCTGTTCCTGTCGTGAAAGCAAGGCTGCTGCCATTCCGTCGTGAAAACCAAATTTGCTGCGCTGCTATGGTTCCTCTTGGCAAAGCAAAGGTTGCCAAGGCTGCTGCGTTTCCCATCATGAAAGCTAAAATTGCTGCGGCCGCTGCTGTTCCCCATTAATGAAAGCAAAGGTTGCTTCAGGCTGCTACCATTCCTGTTGTAAGAAAGCTAAAATGGCTGCCGCCGCCGCTGTTCCTGTTGTAAAGCTAAAATGGCTGCCACCGCCACTTCAATTTCTATTGTGAAAGCAAAAAGGTTGCCAAAGCCGCTGCCGTTCCGTCATGAAGCTAAAATTGCTGCGGCCGCTGCTGTTCCCATTGTGAAAGCTAAAGGCTGCTGCCATTCCTGTTGTGAAAGCTAAAATTGCGGTCCCTATCGTGAAAGCAAAGATTGCTAAAGCCGCTGACATTGCCATCGTGAAAGCCAAGGCTGCTACAGTTCCCGTTAGCGAAGCCAAAGTCATAAAACTGCTGCCATTCCCGATTGCGAAAGCCAGTTTCTTCAGCGGGTGAATTCCCTTCACATCAAAAGCAAATTTCTAGCTCTACCATTGAAAACTAAACTCAGGCCAGGGTATTCCTGTAATCAAAACCAAGAAGCTGCAAAACACCGTACGTAAAATGGCAGCTTTAAAAGGCTAATTGTAGTACCAGCCCTAAAAATGAAATCTATTGGGCAAGGTATCCCTCTCATGGCTTCCTAAAAGCTTGCGAAAGGCTGCAATGATATCTCCTTTAGCACAAAGCTTTGGCAGTCCGGATATATGGGAGGTGTTGAAAGCCAAAGAAATTGCTTATTGATGGGTTGACATTGAGTGTGTGCTTTTGATTATTCTAGTGAAATAAATTATGTTTTTAACCCCACTCTGTGTCTATTCCTTTTTTGAATATTTTTAATGGATTTACTTCGTTCGGTGAGGAAGGGGTATTTACTTACATTAGTAAAGGCCAATTAACAAACTAAAGTAAAACCTTTCAACATTCCTAAGAAATTTCTGTTAAGTCTAACTTTGTGCATTTTTTACAAAAACTACTTGCTATATAAGGATTTCTTATTTTATTCAATTGGTATAGTCTTGCAAGAACAATTTAGTGTTTTGGATTAACAATCATTGCATGGAGTGGTAACGTCATTCTGTATTGGATAAGAACTTTGACTTACATTTAAGTTATTTGATAACTCGTGTATTCGATTGGGGGAGGAAGAAATCAGATATTTTTGCATGGGGAATTCAAAACTTAACATGTTTCGAATTTGTCCGATTTGGATCAAATATTCATAGTTTTGTTGTATAGTTTGTTGCCATTTTAAAGGTATATTCATAATGCCTTTCTCGTAGAACTCTTGATTCTTATTGGCTAAAACCTCTAGTGATTGTGAAAATCTTCTCTTGATCCTAATTTCCTATCGCCCAGGAAGTTTTGTAATGCGATAAAATGGTGGTATTCGTTTGGTGGAAGGTTCAGACTTTTGGTGGATGCATTAAAACTTTCTAACGAAGCTCCCAGAGTTTCTGGCGAGTCACAACAGACGTGTGTGGTCTGGCGTTGTTCTGATGGAACACAACACCTCTTCTGTTGGCCGTTTCTGGTTCGGTAGAGATTTGAATTTAGGGTTTGACCATATAGAAGCAACTCGTAATAAATTATTCCTTTCCAGTCCCACCAAACATACAGTAGAACCTTCCTGGCCGTTAGTCCTAGTTTGGTCACAGATTGAGCTGCTTCACCATGCTTTGACCACGATGGCTTTTCGCACAATATCGTCGTATGTGACCCATTTTTCTTCCTTAAGAAATGGGTCGATTTCATTCCGTTGTGAGCTTCACTTAGATGGAAAATCTATCTTTTTTGGTGTTAGTGGTGGGGCACTGGAAACGTCAGGCTTCTTTATGATCCAACTTTGCGCAAATGGTTTGAAACTGTTTTATGGTCAATCATGACCTCCTGGGCGATTACTTCGACCGCACTAACATGCCGGAGTGAAGGAACTTCCGATTATTTCTGTGATTTTATCGACATTTTTCGACGATGGGCCTGCCTTTGCAAGGTGGATCTTCAACATCACAAATGCCCAGAGGGAATCAACGAAAGCAATATTGCACGTAATTAGCTGTTATAGTATCGGAACTATAAACCCCATTTACAATTTCGGTCTTTATCAAAAGAAACTTTAATAAAATGTACCGAATATTTTAACGGCTTCCATTTTAGCACCCCTGTAATTCGTAACTGAATGGACCAAACAAAACGACAAAAATTTTTAGTGTGGAATGTCATATGACAACGAAGCATAAATTTGAAAATGTTTGATCGATACTTCGTGAAGATATCCACTCTACAATACATCTACGAAAAATAATAGATTTCTTTCCCCAACCTAATATATTGGAGTTAAGTGTTGCAATTCATACTACTTTCGGAAAACTATAGTTCTATATCAAATTCATTCAGTAAGAAGTCTTTTAGCTTTTAGGTTAAAAAACCCTGCTATAGCATCCAATATTGCAATGCAAGATTTCGGTAGAAAATGCAGTCAATTGAGTTTGCTACAAGCGATTCCTATTGAATCTACTCTTATTTTAGTAATGGTATTCTCTAATTCATACATTGATTGTTGGGTGCTATATAAATCCAAAGGGTTCGAAATTACTATGAGTCATTATCTGTAATTGCATCCCTTTGCAGTGGCATTAAACCAAATAAACGCTGACGGGTTCAATTGATATTTGCCAAGCTAGTCTTCCAAAGTTTTCGGGTGATGCTAGTAGCATTTGGGTGGAAATTGGATTTTAGTATTGATGGATTTAGTACTGAACAGACTACTTGATTTTCAATCCTTTGCACATATGCTTTCACCAACAATGAATTGTCTTTAATAATTTAGTCTCTTGTAATGTGTATTAAGGGGAAATATACGTATTCCATATCGGTAAAAATTATTTGCTAAATTATTATGTTGTGGGGAATGACCAAAAGATTCTATTCTGAAACTCTACAAACTCTTTTAGAAAATAACTACATGTAGTTTGACATGTGAGAGATTAACATCTAGCGTACGAAAAATGTTTTCTGAATATGTTTAAAGCCTTGCAAAAATATATACTGTTAATTTGTTCCCTTTATCCGAGTCTATAAGTGTTTACATATATATCGAAATCTCTCAAATTCAAACATTGTAAGAGCTATAACATTTCAGGAAATGCTTGCTTCTTGGTGCTGAAACTTTTTCTTAAATGCACCCTTCGACTGGCTTTCACACCACAACACATATTGGGGAATTTCCCGCTGACATTTCGATAAAAATATTTAATGTTTGTCATAAATGCAGAAGCTAGTTAAAAATTAAGACATAATTAGAAATTAAAGATTTTCACATTTCGGATGTGTTTTAATTTTGATTAACAGTAATTCGTATATTGTAAATAAAACGATTATATAATAAAAATGGTTCCCCAAATTACAGAAATAGATTATTTTAAAAGAATTTTCTCGATCCCCTTCTAACCATGTAATGCATATTAGTACAGTACTTTATTTCTTACTATAGAGGATTAGATAAAATTCAATTTTGTATAATTCAAAATGGATTGGCTATACATTTTCGCGAACTTATACCTTGGAAGTAACTTAGACATGTTGTGGGGGATTATACAGACATACAGGACTCTTTCAGAAACGCGGTGAAAAATAACTTTTATTATTCGATCTATTGGTATGCTCTCAAATTTCTTTTCATTAAAATCATTCGTATAAAGTGGTGTACATTTTTTGCATCCTTCGAAGGGAACTAGCCGTCCTTGCCAAATCTACTGAACCCATTGCTTAGTTTGTGTTTCATTCCCGTTGTTGATATTGTACCCATCCTGAATGGCTGTTTTTGGCGTAAAAAATATAGCTATTAAATTACTAATTTTTGTCACCCAGTTTGGCATCCTTGCTCTCAAGATGAACAGTTCAGTTCATTTTAGGTTTGGAAATAAGATTGCCGATTGATTGATTGATTGATTGAATATTAACGTCGCACTCTGTTCAGCTACGAAGGCTTTTGAAGAGCCCGAAGCCCGCATGAAATTTTGAACCATGGTCAAGTGACGTGGACGACACCTGAGCTGGCACCCCTCTCAGCTTCACCACACCACACCAACGGGAGGACGTTTCAGCTCTCGACAGATTTAACGTGCATCCTTTGCCCTACACGGCGGGTCTTTGGTGGTACACCGGAAACCGAACTCGTGACAAGGAGCAGCCACGGTCCGATACCTGCTCCACCACTCGGCTACCGCGGCCACATAGGGTCGCCGAATGCGCCGGGAAAAAAAGATCCGTCGCGTTTTGTTGGTGTCTCTGTATTGGATGCAATTTCTATTTCCGTTTGGAATGAAAACCCTTTCGTAAATTTTACTGAAAACTAAAAACATTTTTATTGCAATCCGCACGGCGACAATTTTTACGTTAAATGATCGTCAAAGCACCATGGTGCATGTGGGCATAATGTTTGAAATCCCTATTATCAGTGATATCTTATTTTTTATTTGTCATATTTATATGTGAAGCCGTTTCTCATCTGGACATTCAGGTTTTAAGGATTTTTACTTGGTGAGCAACTTTTTGTGCTTTTCGCACTTTTTGCTATGGACTAAACAGTTTCTCTTGGTTTCATACATAATCAATGAATCATTGTGACATATATTATCATGCCAATTCTATGAAATTTTATTTACCTTAAATCATATTTTTCCCTTTAGCTTACAATGATGGGAAAGTGGTAATGCTAAGCGGAAATCTTCTATAACTTTAGAACTACTACTTTGAAAATAAAGAACCAAGGAAACATCTTCACTAGGTTTTGGAAATCGGAAATTCCTTAGAAACATCTTCCATATTTAGACATTTGTCTTATTTCTAATGACAGATTATGAACAGTTATTAACAGAGTTCACATCAATCTACCTAGTACATCACCAAAAGCTGGTATCTCTTTTTAGTGCGGCGCCATATTGGCGGATACCAATTATCGCAGGTAATTTTGTCACCCAGTTTCCTCCTTAAAGGGAAGCACCTGAACTCTGACGATGCGAAACTGTACTAGGATTTCAATTTTGCCCAGGGCACCCCTAGGGTTCTTTTACATGCCGTATAATCGTACGCAATGGCCGCTGTCGATTTTCTGCATCATGAAAATCCACCGACTTGGGCCGGGGTCGAAGCCGCAACCTTGGGTACAGAAGGCCAGCTACAAACCAACCACGCCACCCAGCCGATTATTTAGACATAAATTACAAATGCAAAAGTAGAGCCTCAAAGGGGTGAATATGATAAAAGGAAAAATATTTTTTACAGTAAAAGGAAAAAACCTAACTCAGGAGTTGTGCAAATCATATGTTATCCAATATTTCCAATAAGTACCCTGCATGAGGGGAATATTAATGTCGCATCATTCAGATATGTAGGTTTCGGAAATTGTAAAATTTGAACCATGGTCAAGTAATGAGGACGACACCGGTAAATACAAATTTCCCAATCACACCAACGGGATGTTTGAGACTAAAATTTAGGTGACGCTCCCCTACACGGGGGGCCCCTTACATACAGAAAAACCAAATAAAAGGTTAAACAACCGGGATCCCCTAACGGGAATTTTTCGATAGTTGGGCAAGGATTTTTTAAAAAAAAATTTTAAATTGACGAATAAATGTTTTTAAAACCCCAAAACCAAACACAGGGAAGAGTTGTTGAAATGTAACCAAACTGAACTCAACAAGAACCAAAATTAACTCGAAAATAAAATTTTCAAAAAAAAAGTCTTTTGAAAAAGGAGCACTTAGAATACTTAAATGAAAACAAATGCTCACAAGCAAGCAAAAAAAAAAAACCGGAAAACAACCTTATTCAATGATAAAAAAATAGAAGGGGATACGGGGTATTAGTGACGAGGGTATAATTTAGAACCAAAATCAATCTATGATCATGACTCTTGGTGCCACAACTGGGGTTTAACATCATTTTGGGTTTAAAAACAATTTGGCTGTACATGAATATAAAATTTTTTTTATAATATAGAAAATCTAACCTCAATTTAAATGTCCCATTGATTAAAGTGGTAATTGGTTTAGGGAAATTATAATAAAACCCTTCGCAGTAAAAATGAGATTTTATTTCACGAACAAATATTTTTTACATATACACAGCCATGGGGAAAATTCTAGAGAAGACCCCCCCAGGGGTCACCCCTTTTAGGTGGGTACGGGGGCACAACCCGAGGTACCCTCTCTCTCTTTAGAGTGATCTTTTCCCCTTTTTCCCCCAAGGGGTTTATATCTTTGAAACACTGGGGTCAGACCGGGTACCCCAGTGATCCTTCTTTTTTCGACCCCCCATCTTTCATCCAATTTCTTTTTTCCGTCCAGACCTATGAATGTTTGGCACAGAAGCCAAAACTTACTTGCACCATTAAAACACCAAACCCCAACTCCCAGAGTGTATAATTACAGTTTTAAAAAAAGCACTAGAACCTTCGGAAGAAACAAAAAGGGAAAAAAAAGTAAATTAATTTTGGAAAATCCCCGACCGGGGTCGATCGCGTCGACTGTCGTGAGTCCGATGCTCTACCAACCCATAGTTCACAATCGAAGAGAACTCTTTTGCTCGAATATTTTACAATCAACGAATATGAAAACTTTATGAATATACTTAATGCGTGTCTCTGTAGCCTTATAAGGTGAACGGTTGATGGAGTGTCTGCTTACTCAAGGATGAAATTTTTCCACTTCTCACCACCATTCTGCTCACAACTCCAGGCACCAGTTAACCACGCCTTCTTTCCTCTCTCTTTCAACCAATCAGATTGTTCCCTCTCAGCAAGGACGCTACTACCGCAGGCACCATTAATATGCTACGATGTGGGATAAGGGCTCGCTCTGCGAGCCATATGCCTAGTGTCAACAGCGAAGACGAAGTGTCTGCTTCCCGCACAGGGAAGCTTAAACTCCTGTCGTAGAAAATTGGGGAGTGAACATTGGTTCGGCTTTACCTTAGCCCTTTGCTGCTTTAAAATAATTATAGTTAGAGATGAAATTAAAAGTTAAAATTAAGAATTTACATGATAATAATAAAATTGCATGAAAATTTAAGAATCATTAGGGTGTGAAAAAATGGTGTTGAAAGTGAGTGAGATTACTTTTAATTATTTAGTGTAATTGTTTGTGAGTTTGTGTATGTGCAGGAAAAACAACTGTGCCGAACGATGGCTAGCCCGGAGACCGAGCTAGCGCAGTCGGCTTGAAAATCCAGAATGGGGAGGGAGAAAAACGAGCGACGCGGAGAACCCGCTTCGTCGAAATCAGCCCTCGGTCTGAAGAGTCGCCCATTGGAAGATGGCGAGTTCGGATAATTTTGAAGATTGCAGTGGAAACAATTTGGAAAAGATGAATTTAGATAAGAATATTTCGAGGACGATTAAAAAGAGGATTTAAATTATATTTTTCAATTCTGGCTATTGCTCTATTATCATGCGAGTCTATTTTTTCAAAGAATTTAATGGCTATTTTCTTGAATACTTCTTTAAGAGTTTTGAGCTTTAGGGCAGATCTGAGATCATCATTTCTCATGAACCAGTCTGCATTTGTGATAATTCTAATTAATTTATTTTGAGTAGTTTCTAAAATTTTTATGTTAGAATAGGCTGCGTACCCCCAGATTGGACATGCATAAGTGAGAACAGGTCGGAGGATCATTTTATAAATAAGCATTTTGTTTTTAATGGATAAACATGAATTCCGGGCAATTAAAGGGTAAACTTTAAGCCATGGCAATATTGAAGTTTCTGCGAATGTGTGTTATACATTGTTTGAACGTGAGGCGTTTATCTATTATCTAGGATTTCACCTAAGTATTTAGTGTTGCGAGACCAGGGGACGTTTGTGTAAATAAAAATCAGGTGGTTGTTTTTTAATGTGGTGATGGAAGAAGACGGCTCTGTTTTTGATACATTTTAGTATAGCATTAACTCTAAAATATTAAGGATTCTATTAAAAAGGTTTGATATACGTGTCTTATTTTAAGTATATTTTAACATGTTCGCTGATTACGGTTTCATTAAATGTTACGATTTTAATACGTTATTCAAATTTTTAAGTGGATTTGCCATGGGAATAAAATTTCTTTAAAATCTCAGAATTTCCCATTTTTGAAGCCATTTAATTCAAATTTATTAGTTCATTTTTGCAGTTTTATATTACTATTTTTTGCTTCACTAGAAATCTTTAAATTTTTCGAGAAATACAGGAATATATCTATACAAAATCTATTGAACACAATCAACAGTTGAAAGATTTTATCTACAAATAAAAATAACCAATATTGATGAGCAATCTAAAAATTGAATAGATTTTAAAATGGAAATGCATTTGAAGTTCTATTCAATTTTTTTAAAAATGCGAGAGTATTTGAAAAGAATGAACTGAAAATGTTATATTCATGTTTAAACTTTTAGAATATAGTATAAATATTTACAGAAGGTAATCTATTTTCCATCATGAAACAATTTGTGCGCTTGTATCAATATATTGTAAAAGTTGTTTTAGAATTTTTTTAAATTGATCTCCTTGAAATCAACACGAGATCTGCTGTCGATAGACTTTTAGTAATTTTCATCCTCGTCATTTGACCATAGCTCCACTGGCGTAACTAGCACTATAAATGGGGGAAAGTGGTAATGCTAAGCGGAAATCTTCTATAACCTTTGGGCCCACTACTTTAAAAAATAAAAAAACCAAGGAAACATTTCACGGGTTTCCCGGGGAAATCGGAAATTCCTTAAAAAATTTCCCATATTTAGACTTTTGGGTTTTTATTTCTAATGACAGATTATGAACAGTTTTTAAACCAAAAATTACATCAATCTACCTAGTACATCCCCAAAAAGCGGGTTATCTTTTTTTAGTGGGCGCCATATTGGCGGATACCAATTTGCAGGTACCCCCATTTTCCCCCAAAGGAAGAAACCCAACCTGACGAGGGAAACCCGTACTAGGATTTCATTTTTCCCCCAGGGAACTTTAGGTTTTTTTAATGCCAAACCGCAATGGCCGCTGTCGATTTTCTGCATCAAAAAAAACCCACCGATTTGGGGCCCGGGGTCGAAGCCGCAACCTTGGGTACAGGGCCCAGCAAAAACCAACCACGCCACCCAGCCGTTTAAATTTAGACATAAATTACAAAATGCAAAAGTGGGCCTCAAAGGGGGGGGAAATGAAAAAAGGAAAAATATTTTTTACAGAAAAAAGGAAAAAACCTAACTCAGGAGTTTTTGGCAAAAATCATATGTTTATCCAATTTTTTCCAATAAGTACCCTGCTTTTGGGGGAGGAATATTAATGTCGCATCATTCAGATTTTTGTAGGTTTCGGAAAACCCTTGAAAATTTGAACCATGGTCAAGTAATGAGGACGACCCCCGGTTAATACTAACTTCCAAATCAAAACCAAAACGGGGATGTTGGGCCTAAAAAAAATTTTAGGTGATCCTCCCCTACACGGGGGGTCCCTTACATACGGGAAAAACCCCAAAATAAAAAGGTTAAACAACCGGGACCCCCTAAGGGGAAATTTTTTTCGATAGTTAGGCAAGGTTTCTTTAGAAATTTTAAATTGACGAATAAATGCTTTTTAAAACCCCAAAACCCCAAACACAGGGAAGATTTCGTTGAAATGTAACCAAACTGAACTCAATAAGAACCAAAATTAACTGGGAAAATAAAAGTTTCAAAAAAAAAGTCTTTTGAAAAGGAGCACTTAGAATATTTGGGAAATTTTGGAAAACAAATGCTCAAAAAGCAAGCAAAAAAAAAAAAAACCTGGAAAAGAAAACCTTATTCAATGATAAACCGAAATAGAAGGGGATACGGGGTTATTAGTGAGGGAAAGGGTTATAATTTAAAACCCAAAAAATCAATCTATGATCATGACTCTTGGTGCCACAACTGGGGTTAAAAATCATTTTGTTTGGGTTTTAAAAACCAATATTGGCTGTACAGGGAAATATAAAATTATTTTTATAATATAGAAAATTTTAACCTCCAATTTAAATGCCCCAAATTGATTAAAGTGGGTAATTTGGTTTAAAGGGAAATTTTTAATAAAACCCTTCGCAGTAAAAATTGGGAGACTTTTTTTCCCACAAACCCGAATATTTTTTAGCTTATATAAAACAGCCAGGGAAAGTTTTTTGGGAGTAAGCCCCCCTCGGGGGCTCACCCCTTTTGGGGTGGGTGGGGGTTCACAACCCGAGGTACCCTCTCTCTTTTAGAGTGATTTTTTCCTTTTTCCCAAAAGGGGGTTTTAAATTATCTTGAAACACGGGTGTAAAGGCCCGGGGGTCCCCCAAAAGTGATCCTTCTTTTTTTTCCGCCCCTCCATCTTGTCATCCAATTTCTTTTTCCGTCCAGACCTAGGGAATGTTTGGCACAGAAGCCAAAACTTAAACTTGAAAACCATGTAAAACACCAAACCTAAACCCTCCCCCAGAGTTTTTAATAATTACATTTCAAAAAAAGCACTAGAACCTTCGAAAAAGAAAAAAAAGGAAACAAAAGAAATTTAAATTTTTTGGAAAGTCCGTTACCGGGCTCGATCTGACGATCGACTGTCGTGAGTCCGATGCTCTACCAACCCCATAGTTTCTACAATCGAAGGGAAACTCTTTGCTCGAATTTTTTAAACAATCAACGAATATAAAAAACTTTTTATAATTAATTCCGGTCTCTGTAGCCTTATAAGGGGGGTGAATCTTTTTCCAATTAAATTTTTTTTGCTAAACAAACCTCCAGGAAACCAGTTAACCAGCCTTTTTTTCCTTTTCCCCGTCCAACTAAGCCCAAGGACGTTTACTACCGCAGGCACCATTAATATGTTTACGGGGGGATAAGGGCCCCTTTGCGGGGCCATTTTTCCTAGTGTAAAAGCGAAGACGAAGTGTTGCTTCCCGCACAGGGAAGTTTTTAAACCCCTGTGGGTAGAAAAGGGGGAGTGAACATTGGTTGGCTTCCCTTTCCCTTTGCTGTTTTTAAAAAAAATTTATAGTTAGAGATAAAATTTAAAAAGGGTTAAAAAGAATTTACATGATAAAATAAAATTGGGGAAAAATTTAAGAATCATTAGGGTGTAAAAAAAATGGTGGGTGGGAGATTATTTTAATTATTTAGTTTTAATTGTTTGTGAGTTTGTGTAGGGCGGGAAAAAAACAACTGTGTTGAACGATGGCCTGAGGAACCGAGCTAGCGCAGTCGGCTTGAAAATTGGAAGGGGAGGGAAAAAAACGAGCGACGCGGAAAACCCCGTTTTCGTCGAAATCAGCCCCTCGGTCTGAAGAGTCGCCCTTTGGAAGTTTGGGAGTTGGGAAAATTTTTGAAGATTGCAGGGAAAAAATTTTGGGAAAAGATGAATTTGGGATAAGAATATTTCGGGGACGATTAAAAAGAGGTTTTAAAATTTTAATTTTTAAATTTCTTTATTCCCTTTATTATCATGGGGCCCCCTTTTTTTTTCAAAAAATTTTAAAGGCTATTTTCTTGAATATTTTTGGAGATTTTTGAGCTTTAGGGGAGATCTGAGATCACTTTTTCATGAACCAGTCTGCATTTGTGGGGTAAATTAATTAATTTTTTTATAAATTTCTTTTTTAAAATTTTTAGTTGAATAGGCTGCACCCCCAGATTGGGCATGCATAAGTGAGAACAGGTTTGGGGGATCATTTTTAAATAAGCATTTTTTTTTAATGGATAAACATGAATTCCGGGCAATTAAAGGGGAAAAATTTGCCGGGAATATTGAAGTTTCTAAGGGGAATTTTGTTATACATTGTTTTAAAAGGGAGGCGTTTTTCTATTATCTGGATTTCACCAAGTATTTTGTTTGGGGAGACCAGGGGGCGTTTTTAAAAAAAAAACGGTGGTTGTTTTTAATGTGGTGATGGAAGAAGACGGTTCTGTTTTTTATACATTTTAGTATAAGGGATTAACCTAAAAAAATTAAGGGTTCTATTAAAAGGTTTTTATATACGTGTCTTATTTTAAGATATTTTTTTAAAATGTTT
Organism: Trichonephila inaurata madagascariensis; assembly: GCA_019973955.1. Classification (NCBI taxonomy): domain Eukaryota; kingdom Metazoa; phylum Arthropoda; class Arachnida; order Araneae; family Nephilidae; genus Trichonephila; species Trichonephila inaurata. The sequence goes on along the minus strand of BMAV01026242.1, from coordinate 45,583 downwards.
ATTATTTTTCATTAAATGTTACATTTTTTTAAAACTTTTTCAAATTTTTTAAAGGGTTTGCCATGGGAATAAAATTTTTTAAAAACTCAGAATTTCCATTTTAAAATTTTAAACCCAAATTTTTTTCATTTTGCAGTTTTATATTACTTTTTTTTCCACTAGAAATCTTTTTAAAATTTTTGGGGAAATACAGGAATATATCTATACAAAACCCATTGAAAAACAAAGTTTAAAGATTTTATCTACAAATAAAAATAACCAATATTGATGAGCAATCTAAAAATTGAATAGATTTTTAAAAAGGAAATGCATTTGAAGTTCTATTCAATTTTTTAAAAAAGGAGAGTATTTGAAAAAAAAAACTTAAAATGTTATATTTTTTTATGTTTAAACTTTTAGAATATAGGGGATAAATATTTAAGAAGGTAAATTTTATTTTAAAAAAAGGAAAAAAATTTTAAAGGGTTTTGTTAAAGAATATTTGTAAAAAAATTGTTTTTTGAATTTTTTTAAATTTATCTCCTTTTAAATCAACACGAAAAATTCTGTCGATAGACCCTTTTGTTTTTCATCCTCGTCATTTGACCATAGCTCCACTGGCGTAAATCCCCCCATAAATGGGGAGACTCCTTTGGGGGTTCTTTTTTCTTTACAAAAAAAAAATTATTTGAACGTGTCAGAATGTTATACATGTTGAGGGGGCCCTGTAGCTTGGGAGCCCCATAAAATTGATACGCCTGTAGCTACGCCCCTGTATAGCTCTCATTCAAGCAAGTACTTAATTCTCTTAATTTCCTAACCACACACCACGAAGACCCAGACGCCCGAAGAAGATTAATGGTGCCCTTTTGTAAAAAGGGTTAAGAATATAATACTAGAAAAATTCTTCAGTTCAAAAGGGAAAAATTCTTGGTTTGGGATCTCGAACTATAATATCGACCCTTAAGGTATCCCCTTTTGATAACTTTTTTTAAAAAAGAAAAGGAGTTTGTGGTTTTTAGAGTTTTGTAGTACATTTTAAGGCTATAATCAAGAGAAAAACTACTAAAATGGGGGAAAAAATGGGTAAAAACTGACAAAAAATTACATAAACGAGACCCGCTCTGTACAAATTCTCAATTTTGATGCATTACTTTGCCATTCCTTTTTGAAATGACTATCAGGGCAAGAGATTTTCATTTTTACCGAAACTAGAGCACTTTATCTTAGCTGTAATATATGAAATTGCTTAAGACAGTGATTATATTAACATAAAGAATTATAAATTTTGTAATAAAACAGTGATTGATAAACCTAAAAGGTTAAAACACTTGTTATACAGAGAACATACAGACAAAATTCCAGCAAATTTCAAAAACTTTGAGCAATCACTGTCTTCATTTAAACCTTTCGGGAAAAAGACTATTTTGATTAAAACGCATTTTAAATTTAGACATCTTTATTAAAAATAGATGCAATAATTTTACATAAGTCTTGTAGTTTTTGTCCTAGTGAATGGAAAATGAAAAACTTTGCATTTTTATGAAGCTAATAAGATGGCCTATAAAAAAAGTGCAAAAAAACCCCTCCATGATTTTTGGGGTTTCATACCATTTTAAATGTAACCAAGTCCCCCCTACATTCCCGAGCTGTAAATTGAATCGATGAACGTCACCTTTCATATATCATGCGTGTGACAAATTAAACCCCCAAAACCTCCAGGGAAAACCTTTTACAATGATTTTGAGGGGTTCCCGGTCAAAAAAAATTTAGCCCGATACATTTTACTCTACAGAATGCATAAATACCTTCCGAAAGTATTAATGACTACATCAATTTCCGTAATTGAGCGCACGGATCATATAAATTGATTCGGTTTGATAAACGTAGCATATTGAATTTAAGATAAAATGAAGCTTGACGTTTTAGTGCCCCACAGCCGAAAATTCTTCTCTATTTGGGTTGGGAAAAACCCCCCTTTATATGCAATTTTAAAGGGAGTCTTTTTTTAAACCGGGCACCCAACGGGGGGTAATAAAAACACGCTTAAACCCCCCCACGAAAAACCCGAACCCCCCGAGTTTAAAACGCGAGCAAAAGGAGATACCGCCCCCCCTCTCAAAAAGTGGAAGGACAGGGTTTAAAACAAAGAAAGTTGGCCTCCCCCCCACTAACATTTTTTGGGGTGAATTAGTGAAGCAATATAAATAGCATGAATAACTTCTATTTAAATGCTCTTGTAATCAATGGCCCCGTTGATTTAATAAATCATTTAATTTCCTAAAACATCATGGAAGTATTCAATTACATTGACTAAAACCCCACATTTTTCCCCCATCGCTGCCTTGCCCTAAATTCACGATTTAGTCTGTATATAGAGTTATATTTCACAGATTTAAATCTTTAATTTTCTGAACGAGTTTCGACCTTTGAGTGCAATTTTAGATCCATATGGAGACTCTACCTTCCCTTTAAAATAACATGTACCCATATATAAAACATGTTGCAATACAACCGATTCCGTTAAATTTTAACCCTCTAGTCTTGTTTACGACCAAATCTTTTGCATCAAATCCTAGTTTCAGCCGCCTTCGAGCAGTGGAGTTGACCCGATTACCAGAAATTTATATCGCAAAAGTGCCCCACCTATCGCAAAAGTGCCCCACCTATCGCAAAAGTGCCCACCTATCGCAAAGTGCCCCACCTATCGCAAAAGTGCCCCACCATCGCAAAGTGCCCCACCTATCGCAAAAGTGCCCCACCTATCGCAAAAGTGCCCCACCTATCGCAAAAGTGCCCCACCTATCGCAAAAGTGCCCCACCTATCGCAAAAGTGCCCCACCTATCGCAAAAGTGCCCCACCTATCGCAAAAGTGCCCCACCTACGCAAAGTGCCCCACCTATCGCAAAAGTGCCCCTTAACCTAAAGCTTTTTATCTAAAACTAGCATTAGTCCAATTACTCATCTTTAGCTTCAATAAATTACTTCATTTTGTAAGCGAAATCACTTCAAGAAAGGTATCAACTACATTTCACAAAATTCAAGTACAGTTTTTAGACCTGCGAGCTTTGTTTTAATGTTTAAGTTATTTAGCATTCAAAAGAATTTTGTTTTACTTGCCTTTAACGAAGTATGAATTCAGAGAGACAAAATATACAAAGTAAATTAACATTTTAATAAATACAAGATCAAGTGATGCATTGTTCGCACTTCATAAACACATATCAAACTAATATAAAAACAAACTAAACATTGTTTTTGCAAGCCATCACAACTTCCAATAACTATCGTAACATAGAAAGTAGTTCACTAGGATTCAAATGTGTACTTGGTGTAACAATTTGTAGAGTCTTACCTATCTTTTCAAGAATACTTTCAATAGCAATAGGTTTCACAATAAATCGTTGTTTTATTTCGGGAGGGTGTGGTTCCACTGTTAAAGGCTTTCTGGGCGTTCTTTTAAATTTCTGTACAGTCTGGATTGTCACGATCTCTTGTGGTTTGTCGGTCTCATCGAGCGCACTTTCCCCTTTCTTTAGTTTATGAAACTTGTTTTTACTTTTATTAATTTCAAATTTAGTTATAAACTTCTGGGTTTCCTTTTTCACACTTTCTGTAATTTTCAGAATATCTTGAAGTATTTCTGAAACAGATTTTTCCGTCTTTTTGGCAAGAGGTTTCCGAGACAACTTATAGGCTGGGACTATTTTAGTAGAGGGTATTGTTACAGTTTCTTCATCCACTGTTTCACTCAAATCAGAGTATATTGTTATTTTGGATTTAACAGGCAAAAACTTTGACTTGGGTGCCCAAACTTTATTCGTACGACTTTTATCAGCCGTCGAGTCGTGTTTAGACTCAAATGAGTGAGTAGTTACGAGTGGTGGTTGCGAAGGGGTTCTTGAGATTTTCGTGTCGAAGGAGAGAGGCTTTTGTAGACAACAGGAGATTCAGTTGCAAAAGAATCAGGAATAGCAGTATGCAATTTCTTATGCTTGATTCTTGTTGAATGCTCTTCAGGCATCGAAGGAGTTTCCTTTCTAAATTCCTCGAGAACATCCACCAGCGATTCCTTACTTCCTACCAGTGCTCGATCTTTTGAACTCCACTTAGAATAGTAATATAGTGGAGCAAGCGAACAATTAGAACTGTACCAATAATCGCAAGCCGAGATAGCTTGGTTGAATATTGTTCCAACTGGACACAAGAAGCTTTCTCTGCGGTGGGGCCAACAGATATGAAAGACCTAAAAAGAAATTCAGGCTCCAAGTTACAGAAATATCAGATTTATGTCTTCCACTTAATATCCAATTACAGTAAGCAGAGTTAATACATTCAAAAATTAATATTTTTCCCAAAATTTAGAGACAAAGTTATTCCAGCAGTGCTTCAGGCGTTGATCTGGAAGACCACCATTTTTACAGACGAGAACTAGTTTAGTAGAGGGTATACTTACAGTTATGCGGTTTTGATTATACAACATTGCATTTTCAAATTCAAAGATAGCGTCTATTGCCTAAATAAAGTCCTTAAACAGAGTCACATAAGTGAAACTTTCTACAGTAATAGCCATTGAACTATAGAGTTATGCAGATATTCTTCATATACTCCGTTACTGTCCAGTAACGAAGGCTGTAATAGAGATAACTGCTTATCCCTTCTATTTGAGCCAAAACTCAATTTTATGGGCATTTCCCATCCTCAAGGCCGTCTTCAGTAAAAGTACGAGAGCTTTAACTAAACGCGAAGCAATATTCAGATAGAAAAATGTGCCAATTTCCGTGGAAATTGGGATTACAACTCTTACCTCCGTTAACAATAGTGTCTTAAAAATTTCGAAACATTCCGTGAATACTTTGTTTTAATACGCGAAGGTAAAGCCTGTTTAATATTAAGGTACAGGATAAAAAATGCGAAACATTTTATACAAAAAAGTGAAGTAAAAAATGTTGCTCTCTAAAGGATAGTAAAGCCAGAATATCATTTTTCCATTCCTTTTATATCTAAAAAACCCTTCCAAATTCGGGTCCTATACTTTAACATTAAGTGCAAACAGCCTTAATCTCTGAGCGGTCTTCGATTAAGTCCACGACAGCCGAGTCACGATTAGCATCATAGCAACAATCTTTAACCAGTTAGGCTTAACGAGGTATATTTTTGTACTCGATTCTCATTTAGATTATCATTGAGAAGTTCTTTTCTCCCACCCCTCACCACAAAATTTATTCTAGAATAGAGGTCTAAAATTTAGAAAGCAGAAGCAAACCAATTCTTTAAGACTACTTAAAGAACAAGCTCGAGCCCTTCCAAATATTTTAAATTATTTAAAATAACATTCCAAGGGCAATTCATTCGAGTGGGCATGCTATTCAAGACGCGTTATATACACATTAGGTTTAGAATGCCCACGTCTACCTAGTGTTTGGAAATAAATTACTTCATGTGGATGCACCTCTTTTTAAAGTATATACATCCCATTTTAGAAGTCAACTTACTTGACATCCAGTTTCCAAGTCGGCATAGAATCCTGGAATACGCTTATCTGCACAGCTGAAAGTAGTGATAGGAATATCGCAATAATCCGGGAAGTCTTCACCTGGAATACCTCTAATCGAGCCAGCTTGTAGTGGAGGATTGCCACAATCTTTTCTCTCATCACAAGGTTCTTCATGTACAATCCCTATACGTTGATCAAAAGAGTTTTCTGTCGAGTTTTCAGAATCTTCGTCAGTGTCCCTTTCTGAATTATAAACACTTCGTTTATATTTTTGTACTCTAACTTTAGGATTGAACAAGTCGGGAGTATAAGGGTAAAAATCCCCTCTGTTGAATTTCCATACCACAATAGCCTGGATAGTATTCAAAAAGGGGGCGTTGCCCATTGCAGACAATAGTGTCTGAAACAATCCAGATATCCTTTCATCCGATTTTGCAGCATGCAAGAAAAGAACTCTAAATAACGGATACATGTTGTGGGGGGTAGGGGGGGATAGGGGTTTTTGCGAATTGCAGGAAACAAAAAACATCCTCGTCATGTGGATTAGAATCCAATTGGCCATCGTATACCAAATCCTCTTCGAATGTCGATGCGCAGGCACCTAAAAAGAAACCAAGTATATAGTCTACGAATAATCTAGATACATTCAGAAACCAAATAGTAACCTTCCATATTTGCGTTTATCAGTACTTCGAGCCTTTGGAATCTGCATTGAGCTCGCGACTCTTGCATAGTCTCCACATACACCAAGTCTCATTAATTTAGTCACCGGGCTATTAGAGAATATTAATCAAATAGTTCACATGAAAGTTGTACATCAAAGCAAAATACAAAGTTTCCCCCATACTCAAGACGAAGGAAAAAATTAGATATCAATCGGGTAAGAGACAACAGCAGTCAAGGCATAATGAACGACAATTTCACCAAGAGTTTCAGAATCAAACATTCAACTTTTTAATCTCGTTTTACTAGAGATTAGTTATACACCACTGTAAAAGAACGAAGGTAGAAGCCGAAAAGATCAAACTATGTTTCAAAAGAACGATAGTTTGTATAAACATTGCTTTAGAATGTTTCTCGACTTGTTGGTTGCAAGTAATGCAATTTCAAACTATTTGATAGTGACGATACTGAACCTTGCAAGATTTGACAACTCATAGACATTGATATTTAATTAGAATGCTAGACATCCTTGAGAAATTGAACGAGAAGCATTCCTCCATCCCATATATTGACGATATTCAATTCGCAGAGCAAATACATACACAATTTAATGCAAAGAGAGTTGGAATAGTCATAATTCACGAGATCCGTTTTATTTACAGAGTTCAAATGCATCGATATATTAAATTCAGTTCGATTTATTAAACGTCCTCTCGAGGATATTAATTTGAATTACAGTTTGACAAGTCTAAATATATAGGAATAAAAACTACGAATTCCAACACTATCAGACCTTTAATTTCCAAAGAATGTAACGACCAGAATCAAGTCTGTTGGATTAAAAAGATTCCGAGTACTATAGCTACTAATCTTCAGTCATTCAGATAATTATTTATTAGTTAAATGACTATATACCTTCACAAACATTTGATAGAGGGTTGGATATCCTAGAACAGCAGATACCAGTTACGAGGTCAGCTAAAAATAACTATTCAGTGCGAGACTGAATACGACATTTTACTCAAGAAAAAAAATTCCACCTTTCTCAGTAAAAGTTTAAAAGTTTTACTCCAAATGTCAAGCAGACGTATAAGACGAGAAGCGACGGCAGCATCTGTAATACAATACAAGTTAGTTTAAACATTTGAAAAACTCAATAGAGTTCATGCAATTCGGTAGAATTAATAGCAAGATTGTTTAGTCTCGTCAACCCGTTATGTCTTATAAAGTTGATGAAAAAGGTTAGATAAAGACTATTTTAACTCAGAAATTTTGAAAACCAGCCAAGAAAAAAAAGTTGAAACACCAAAATCTAAATTGAAAAAAAATTCTTCCTCTATAAATTACAGAGACCATTTCTCAATATCCAAGTAAGCTAATGTATATGAAGGTAACTTACCATCATTGATCCTTTACGGAAAGTGAAATTTCAGTTGAATAACTGAAAGCTTTATACAGTTTTTCCTTCATAATGATTGATTGCTTGTATATTAACATCATAAAAACGACTGATTGATTGATTGATTGAATATTAACGTCGCACTGTTCAGCTGCACGAGGGCTTTTGGCGACGGCCCCGTTATTTTGAACCATGGTAAAAGGACGTGGACGACCCCCGAGCTGGTCCCCTCCCAATTCCACACAAACGGGAGGACGTTTCAGCTCGCAGATTTAACGTGCATCGCTCCCCCACACGGCGGGTTTTTGTGGTAGGGGGTCGAACCCGGGAAAAGGCAAAGTCACATCCATACCTATCCCATGGCTCCCGGGGAACGTTTGACGCGACAGCCTTGGTGTGAATGCAGTTTTAAAAAAGATTTAACGATTTGGGGCCCCCGGTGGGCTGGTTGTTTCAAGAGCGAAAAAAGTAAATTAATCATCCAAATAGTGATGTAATCTATTCTATTAATGTTCTGTTCAGGCACACACAAGTTTGATTATCTAAGCATTTAACATATTGATATGATTATCTAACTATAACATATTCTTCTTCTGGTAACAAATCGTCATTTTCTCTTTTCTTGAGAAAGGTTGCATGACTCATCAGTATGAGTAGCCTAAAATTTGAGATGCCTTATAAAAGTATGCCAAATCTATGTGTTAAATGTATTCTTACACAAATTGAATACAGATTGCTGAAAGAACCTCGAAATATTTAAAACTTGGAATCTTCTAAAGATCAATATAATCTTGTTTTGATGAATTTGATCTCTGTCAGACATTTTTTCAAGAATTTTGTTTGTTGCTCCTTTTGGCTCTATAAGGCTCGTTTTAAACACAGTCATATCTTTTTCAATTTCTACTATTAGCTCGCACTCTATATATTTATTTATTTATTTATCTTGGGGGAGAATTTTCAATCGTTAATAAAATACATTTTAAAGGCTCAGTTAAGCTGAAATTTTATATAAAAATTTTGGATGACAATACAGTAAAATTATAATTCATAAAAATTAATTGATTAAAAAAATTTTTTAAAATTACAGCCACGTTGGCTTCCTTTTTGGTGACTTAGCGACCATTTTATTGCCCAAAACTTGAAAAGTTTTTTTTTTTTCACGTTTTAAAGCATTGTTGAACTGAAATTTTATATAAATTGTTTTTATGAAAAAACGATACTTTAATGATAATTAATACAAATGAACTAACACTTAATGTTGTGATTCTGTCCTATGTATGTACATATTTATATTAATTTTAACTATTTAATCGAAAAGTAGCTAAAATAAAAATTTTCTTTGTTGATCTAGTAGGAATTGACTTAAAAAAAATCTTTTCATATAACTTGTTTTGTATTGTTTTAACTTAAATTTTGTTTAGTTTTAACTTTTTTTTTCTTGAGAGATTTTCCGTTCATTAAGGTTGACATTTGAAGAAAGATGTTGATATAGCATTTGCAGAGAGTGATTCATCAAAAAAATTTAAAATTTAGATTACGTATTGTCAAAATTATTTCGGGGCTGCGGTAGCCCAGTGGTCAAGGTATCGGATCATGGCAGGCATATCATGAGTTCGAGCCTAGTACCACTACAGACCCACCTGAAAATGCACAAACGTCGAGCCCAAACGTCCCCCCCATTGGTGTGGGGGGGCGTTGGGAGGGAGAGGTCCCAGCCGGTTCGTCCTCATCACTTGACCATGGTTCAAAATTAAGAGGTCCGTCGCCAAAAGCCCTCGTGTAGCTAAAATAGTGCGACGTTAATATTCACTCACTAACTCAGTCAAAATTATTTCGGATCATATAGGCATAACATAGCAATAGTCTCATCTTAAACAGAACCGTAAAGCAATTTACATTTTTCAACAATAACTAAAGAAAGATATTTGGATTCAGATATCGCCTTCATCTTACTTTTCTAGCTTTATTTTGCAGTTTTGAGATGTAATTATCCTTTATTTTTATTAATTTTAATTTGTTAATTCTTCATTCTTCAATCTTAATCACGTCATTTTTAATTACTCTTTATCAAGAACATTTTTGTCATTACTGAAAGAAATATTTTTTTTCTGTGTTAAATTTTGAAAGTTGCTCTTTTCTATAACACTGGATGAGTGAGTGAATATTAACGTCGCACAGATCAGCTACACGAGGGCTTTTGGCGACGGACCTCTAAGAACCATGGTCAAGGGGGAGACACCGAGCTGGCCCCCTCCTTTAACTACCCCACCAAATCAACGGGGGGACCAGCTCGACAGATTTAACATGCATTGCCCCCACACGGCGGGCTTTGTGGTACTGGGGCGCCGTGACATGCCGCCGACCACCTTTTTCTACCAGGCTACCTGTATAACACTGGTATCACCACGGTAGCTGAGTGGTCATGGTCGTAAAATCATGACTGTTGTTGAGTCTTGGGCTCGAGTCCTGATGCTAGAGAAGACACACTATGTACAAGGGTTGCTACATGTTAAATCAATAGAGGCTTAAAGTTCTCATGTTGGCATACTGTACGTTTGAAGAGGGTGTGTCAGCTCAGATGCTGTTCTCGTCTCTTGCTCAGGAATCAAAGTATTGATGGGAAGTAAATAAAAATTCGAATCAAATCTCTGTAAAAGTGGTATGCTTGGGAAGAGTTAATACAAAATCCATTCTTTCTTTTAACGAATTTTAAAACAAGATTTTTTTCCTTTTTTTGAAATAAAAATTTTTTTCCCAAACCCAACGTTCCCAATTCTTGGATTGGGAAATTAAACAAGGACGAATTGCTTAGAGTAAGGGGAATTGATATTGATAATGTAGGAAAACATGTGTTTGAGTAAAAAAAGGAGAACGCGCGGATTTTAAACCTCTCACTCCTTTTTTCCCAAACCAGATGCCCAAAAAGTCCAAACATTTTCAAAATTCATAGAGTAATGAGAGTAAAATTGACACAACATGTTTTAAAATAAAGGGTTTAATTGAAACAAATAAGTGCAAAAAGTGGCAAACAGATGACGCTTTATTAAAAAAACAATTTAAAAAAAATTTTTTTTAAAAATTTTTCTTTTTAAAAATTTTTTCCCCTTTTTAAAACACTACGCAAGCTTTAAAAAATTATAGTTTGAAAAAATTAGAATAGAAACCTTTTTAACTCCCAAAAAAATTTTTAAGCAAAAAAAAATTCCTTACCCCCCAGAAATAAAAAAAGGGAAACCCTTTTTCAAATCCTTTTCTTTTTAAACTTTTTTTGATTAGCTTATTATTTTTTTTATAATTTTAGTTTTTTTTTCCTTTTTTATAAAACCCCCCCTTTTTTTGGGGGGGCCTGTCCAAACCCCCCCCCAATGGGAAATCTTTAAATCAAAAACACCAATTTCACCCCATAATCGAAGAATCCCGGTTCCCGCCCCTGGTCTGAAAAAAAAAAACCCCCCTTCCGTCAAGCTCCCCATCATAGCTTACATGATATGGGATTGAGGACTGTCAAGTCCAGATGCCCAAAACACAACGCCCATTCAACGCCCATTCAACCATCATTCATCAACAATACCTACAGTGCAGGGACGATGTTGAGAACAGGAATGTATAGAGTATCTGTAAATATGGTGAGAAATAACCGTCGGATGGCTGCGTTTTAGCATCCCTAATTGCGTCTGACGATCGCGGTAGCCTTGCGACTTCTTGATACCCCACAGCCAATAATCACACAGATTGAATGTCTGGAGAACAGGGTGGTCAAATATTTCCCTGTTCGGCTCGTCATGTTCATTCGGTGGGCTTATGAATTAAGCTTTAAATATAAATTATTTTATAGAAGTTACACCGTTTTCCAAGAGTGAAGGGAGTAGAACATTATTGCTACCTATAATATTCCTCGACCGGTTGGGTGGTGTTGTTGGTTTGTCGCTGGCCTTGTACGCCAAGGTTCTGGGTTCAACTTCGGTCCAAGTTGGTGAATTTTCATGATGCAGAAAATCAACAGCACCCATGTCGTATGATTATGCGGCATGTTAAAAAAATCCTACAGTGCTTGTTTGGCTTGGGTGCTCTGGGAAAAATTAAATCCCTAGTACCATTTCGCATCGTCAGAGCTCAGATGTCTCCCTTTGAGGAGGAAACTGGGCGTCAAAATTACATTGCGGTGATTGGTATTCCACCAATATGGTACCGCGCTAAAAAGTGATATCAGTTCCCGGGGAATCTACTATGTCTGCTACGGTAAATACCAAACCGTAGCCCCATTGGGGAAAAAATTGTTCCCCGTGAGATTTAACATGCATTGCTTTTCTCCTGTACACAAATGACATTAAGTGGCATCTAGATTTGAACCTGAACTCTGCAGAAATAATGTAGGCTGTAAGCTGGTAACCATGATCACTTGGTTTCTATATCTATTTTAAAAGGCAACCGAGAAAACTTTTAGTAAGCGAAATATATCTATTGTAGCGAGTTCAAATAAATTTCTTGTATTAGGCTTCGAACATCTGACAGCCTTAATTGATGCTATCATATTTCAACCTTATTTTGTAATTCATTAACGTAACGAAGATTCTGTTTGTGGCATAGCATCAGATTTCTAGTTAGACAAAATTAGGGGTGAGTGAGTGGTGAGTTTGGTGTTTTATGGCGCAAGAGCCAGTTTTGGCTATACTGCGCCAAATATTCATAGGTCTGTGGTCTGGACGGGAAAAGAAGAAAAGGAGAAATTGGATGACAAGATGGAGGGTCGAAAATAGAGAAGGATCACTGAGGTACCCCAGGGTCGTGACACCTGTGTTTGCCAAAGATAGTAAACCCCTTGGGAAAAGGAAAAGATCACTAGAGGGTACCTCGGGATTGTGACACTTGTACCCACCTAAAGAAGGTGAGCCCCCTGAGGGGGACAAAATTAGGGGAGCTTTTAGAATCTCGATAATCTTTTCACAAATATAGAGTAGAGCTGAAGTAAATAAAAAAAATGAATGAAGAGTTCTGGCAAATGTCTTTTTATTGAAACCTAAATAATTATTCTAAGTAATAATTTAGTATTAACATTAAGTAAAACATAATTATTGTAATTTTATTTTCTTTACTTTAATTTCATCAAACTCGCTCCTTTTTATTTTGCTTAAATGTAAATGATCATATTCTTACAAATCATTATTTTATTCAAAAACTCGTATAATTTGAGACATGCTACTGCCGTGTTTGTAAGACAAGATAGTTGACAACTTTGAGAAATCTTTATTCTCAACCACTGCACCACGGCACTTTTGTGTGCTGCCGAATTCTTGAAGTGTGCCGCCAAATCTGTAAAAATTATAAATTATACTCTAAGAAAAAAAAATTTAAAAAAAAACCCGGAACTGTGAATTATTTGGTTATTTTAAAGAACTAAACCATTCATAAAATTGTTTGACAACACTAAAGGAGAGAGTTTTATTCATTACTTCCAAAATTTTAGATATAAAAATATTTGATTAGGTTCGATCCATTTGTGATAACGGATATATCTATACATGAATTAACTATGAATGAAGATGAAGAACTAATTTCACTCTGTTTAATAATCAAGATTTAATTTCAAAACAATCGGAAGAGTTGATGAATTCAATTTGGATTAAAATTAGTGGCAATTATCCCATAATAGCCAAAAAAAGCTTTAAAATATTGTTACAATTTTCTGCATCTTATTTGTGTGAATTCGGATATTCAGCATTAACTAATATAAAAAACGAAAAAAGATCGAGACTTTAAAATGTAGTTGACAAAATGAGAAATATATCGTTTTTACGATGAAATGTAAAGGGAATTATCAAAAATCATCAAGCGCTCAAATTTCGCATTAAATGTATTCTTATAATTAATTACTCAATAAATATTTTGTCTTTGTTGTACATATTATTTTATTTACATTGAAACTTATTATCATAAATTTTTTTTATTTTGCATACTGTATTTTAGATAAGTAAAATTCTTTTAAACTTTTTTTTTGTTAGTGGGCCGCCAAATTTTGAAATTCTTTAAAGAGCAAGTCCCACAACAATAATAACAAAAAAAAAAAGGTTAAGAACCACTGTTTTTAGAAATAGAAGTGTTCTGCTGAAATTACTCTCACAAAACGATTTTTATGTGTTTTTTAAAACTGCTCCATTTGAAACTCAGAAATTTTGTCTTCAATACCTCAAAGTAAAAATGAATATTTATATCTAAAATATATATTTTTGCTATCGGAACATCAAAACTTAACATCCACATTACATGCGGATTGATTGATTATTAACGTCGCACTGTTCAGCTACACGAGGGCTTTTGGCGACGGACCACGTAATTTTGAACCATGGTCAAGAGACGTGGACGACACCGATAGTCACGGTCCGATAGCTATACCACTCGGCTACCGCGGCCACGCAATATTACATGCTATTGCACATTAAAGCTCAGTAATCTTCTGTTGTAAAATCCGATTTGTTTGTAGTGTTTATATTATTTCTTCGAAACTTATTGTTAATTATATCACTAAGCATTTCTGGTACCTTAACTATTTCATATTAATTTAAGTAAAATAGGGTTGTTGCAAATGCCATTTGTCCTATAGTATCATATCGAGACTCACGAAATTCATGGTCGCAAAAAGTTAAATGTACGCCTGTCGTTATCGGTAGATTTGAGCACCATACAGATGACAGAAGAGAGAACTTGCGGCTTAAAGGCTATTTAGAGTACCCTCATGCCATAAGCAACTATACATTTACAAACATCCATGCCTTCTCCAACGTCACTAACCACTATAGCGGATGGGTAGATGAAGTAGAATAGTACCATGTGTGTATATCTGAACGCAAAGATAACATGCTTTAAACGTGCAATTAATTCCATGGTGACATAATTGAAAAACCACCCATTTCCCTGTGAATCCATCATCTACTGACAAGGGTACACTGTTTTCCAATTCAAAATTTCGAATTTGTACTTTGATATTTCTGGGTAGCGTAATTTAATTTCTTTATACTAATACCGTAGTTTACAGCTGCACGTGAGCTATTGGCGACGTACCTCGTAATTTTGAGCCTCAGTCAAGCGACACTCAAGTGGCATGCCACTCTACACAAACTTCCACACCTCACCAAAAATTAGAATTACCATGAAATAGATTGAAGGACATCGCATTCCAGTCTTCAGAAAATTTTAAAATTTGACATTTTGTTCAATATTTGTACTCAGCCTCCAATTTTATATTTCCGTTCCGTTTTTTTTATTTTATTTAATAAGTTTTAAGTACTTTTAACCAGTTAACTGTGATTGACGAGTATACTGGTCATGGAGAAGTTGCAGGATTTTGTGTATTGACGAGTATACTAGTCGTGGAGAAGTTGCAGGATTTTGTGTATTGACGAGTATACTCGTCATGCCTAAAAAGTAGTGACAAAATATAAATTTGAGAAAAACAATATATTCTCAAACTTCAAGATGTTAAGAACATTTTCAGGCCAGTCTGGAGTAAAAAAAATAAAAAGCATGAAAAATTTGATTCATGCGTCCCGCATGCACTGACTGAAACTCGCTCTATAAGTTCGCATAACGAATTTATGTGTGAGGATAATGGTTTTTTAGATATTAGCCTAAAAAGGGCAAGAGCAAAAGTCGGAAAGTTGATTGAAATAGGGTTCCTTTAGGTATGGTCAGCCATGAGCGCGATGCCGACATCCTTGATAGCCGTTGGCCTGAAGTTACCTAGCTATAGAGAGGTGTAAATGTCAATTGTTTGATGTTGGAACCATGTGCCGACATTAGAGCCCAATGCCGTGCTAACTAAAGAACAGTTTTTATTGAGGTGGGAAAAGTAAAATGGTTTGTGGTAAGATTGATCAATGGTACTTCCTTAGTGTAAAGACAAGTAGAATATACCTTGTCAGTGAAAGAGGAAGTAAGTCTGTGTGTATAGGTTTCAGTCCGAGAATTTTTTTATGGTCTCCAAAATTCATAGATAACCGTAAAAACTGAAGGCCGGAAGGACCATCGGTTTCGGGAACCCACGACCAAGCTAAATTGCTTTATAGACCCTTACACAGCTCCCCCATAGTATATTAAGTATTAACAAAATTGGCAATTTTTATAGAATAAAATATTGGATTAAAAAATGGATTTATAACAGCGCAACTTACTCCGTGATTGAGGAGTATACTCGTCATCGCTTGATTTTCGTGTCACACAATTGCGCAGTCTCAAACTGGAGCGCCACAGTTACCTGGTTTAGATACTAAGGAAAATGATACTTTTAAAGTACTTCGATCTCCGTAGCCTAGCCCATTGCACTATCAAAAGATTCAATGGAAGTTGATCAAGATAATTACAGTCATTTATATTAATAGAATTAAAGATTTCTTTCGAAAACTCATTAAACTTCCGATGTACATCATACTGTGAATGACTCGTAAGCGAAACAAAGTAGTGGAAATGCGTGGATGAGTTTGTATCAATACACATTGTGTTGCAGCCTTTATAGTCACATAAGACAATTCTATATTCAACCTTCATGGAACAACGCGATCCCTATAGAGATATTTTATTACGATCTGAAATGGTGTAGATAGAGAATTTAAAAGTTCAGAAATTTACTTGAGTGTTTACTTTAATATATCGATTAATATAGCCATTTCAAATTCTAATCAAATTTACCGAAAGATACATATTCTGGATAAATAAGGTAGCAAATATGCAGCCTCTTTCCGTTACTTGTGAACATAAAACAAACACCCTTCTTTGTATCCTCGTAATCCCCTCCCATGAAAATCAAACATCTACCAAAACGACAAACAAAGGATTCGTACTTTATCAATTAGTAATAATGTAACATATTGGTATAAACCTAATATTTTGCTTGTATACTCAACATGAATTAGTGAATAAAATTTACTGCTTTTATGTGGGATCTAGACAAAAATACAAGAAAGTAAAGAATTAGTTGAGCGAGTGAATATTAACGTGACCCTATTCAGCTACACGAGGGTTTTTGGTGACGTACCTCGCAATTTTAAACCATTGTCAAGTGACGAAGATGACACCCGAGCTAGAACCCTCCTGACTTCCACACCAATGGAAGGACGTTTGAGCCCCTCAGATTTAACATGCATCAACCCCCTCAAAATGGTGGTTCTTCAGCTATACTAGATTCAAACTCATGACAACGTCCACGATTCCGTGACCAGTAGGCTCCCGTGGCCATAAAAATTTAGTTAATGGAAAAGTTTAGCCTTTACATGTTAAGCGGTTTTGTATAAAAATTAAAAGTCTGGCATCAAACCCAAAAGCTTGAATGCCTACCATCCAGTTTGATTTAAGTAAGAACGTAGACAAGAGCTATCAAGTACTAATATATACAAATAATTTATTCAATTAGACAGGTATCAATGTTTCTTTACTTTCGAATGCTTAGCATAACTGTCTAACAATATCTTCTTAGTAAGTGGTAAAATACTGTCATGCAGTGCACTACCAAGTTTAAATGACTTGGTCAAGATTCCAGGCGCATGCTCTTTCAAAAATTTGGTAGATTTTATGGAGTGACCTTTATGCTGCTTGTTTGTTTTACGCAACTTGCTACTTTTTATCAATGGCACCACTTCGGGCTTTTCATGTGAGACTTTTATGGAGACCGGTTTCACAACAAATCTAGGTTTTATTTTTGTTAATTGACGCTCTTTAGGAATTACCGGTTTCTTGAGAACCAGGGGAATGGGCTTAGAGACATGCTTCTTGTGGGGTTCGTGTACTTCAGATTTCGTTTTCAAGGCAGCTTGGATCCGATGCTTCGTATCCTTGGATTGAAGTTTAGCCACAAATTTCTTAGCTTCTTTTGCTACGTCATCAGCTATACCAAGAATGTCACGTAGAAGAATGTCATCTGAATCATCTTTTGTACGAGTTTCGACGTCTTCCTCTGGTTTAGATTCTTTGAATTCATGCAATAGAGAAATCGGATCACGAGTAAATGGTTCTAGATAAGTAATCTTTGATTTAACGGGCAAGAACTTTATCATATTAATTAAATCTACATTTTCGGGGCTACCATCTTTCGTGATGTGTTCAACAGGCTGTTCCGTTGAGATATGGTGTTTTGCTGGAGTTTCATCCGTCGTCTTTTCAAGGTGATCGTCAATCACGGATTCTGTGCTTGCTGTTGGAATTTCGTCTGCATGCGCAAATGGATCATTATCGTAGTAAAGTGGAGAAAGAGAACAATCTGTACTATACCAATAATCGCAAGCCAGAATTGCTTGATTGAAGACAGTCCCAACTGGACACAGGAAACTTTCTCTGCGATGAGGCCAGCAGACATGGAATACCTAAAGAATAGAAGCATGAAGTTAATTTATAATAGACAAATCTGGCATGAATAGCTCTAGTTTATCCAATATAGAGTTATCTTTTAATTTTCTATCTTCTCAGAGCATCTTATCTCCCACGAGAAAGTCCAAATCTATACTTTACATAGATACAAGAATGGAACTCTTACACCACGTTTAAAACAAAGACCGAATTTAATCACTTACGAAAGATACGTTTTCAGAAGAAAAACTTAAAGGGCAGACTATAGACCCAGAGTAAATAGAATTCCAGAACTAATCTATAAAATGAACGTTTTAATACACTCTTCTAAATGTTAAAAATTAATGCAAGAAATTAAAGTCATACTGGAGGAATAAGAAACTTTAGAAATCCAAAATCATTAGCAACACCTGAACTGATGATACAATTCTACCCACAACCCCAACCTCCCTGCCAACTTTCTAGTATAGTCACATCAAGAAGCAAAGATAATTACTTATTACAGTAACACCGAAATAAAATTAGACTCAAGGGTTGGTACACAAGGAATACTATAACGATTAAATAAAATCTTGCCGACGAGCTTCACGAGACTACAGACAGGCAGCTCATTTTGCGCTTCTAACCTCAGACAATACCTAGATGTCAAGCTTTAATATTACGAAGATTCTACATATCTTTTTGCTCCGAAGATCAGCACACTTGAACTAATTTCCCATTGCTTTGGAGAAACGCGTATTTTACTTTAGTAGAGATGCACACTTAAATACCACTCACAAATTCTTAAACCCCTTTTAGTTTCATTCATTTAGTAATATTCTCTCCTTAAATGAATCATTCATACATGACGAGTATAAATATCAGAAGTAAGAAGACAGCTTTATTTAAAGCCAAAGCCAAATTACGAGAACTATACGCGAGTTAGTACCCCACTGCTGCAAACTGTAGGTCTCTCGTCTTATAATTCCCAATAACTTGTATATGGTTAAACTAGGAATACACATTGTCTCAGTTGAATTACTATATTGACCTGTAAAAGAAATTTAAAATGGATCCGAGGTAGTTGAAGGAGATAATATTGTGCCAATTATTTGTATACTCGAGTGTAAAGGAAAGCTTCTACTCAAACAACTCTGTAGTAGTTCAAGAAAATGGTACGGGAAAT
The DNA here is from genome assembly GCA_019973955.1 of Trichonephila inaurata madagascariensis. Taxonomy (NCBI): domain Eukaryota; kingdom Metazoa; phylum Arthropoda; class Arachnida; order Araneae; family Nephilidae; genus Trichonephila; species Trichonephila inaurata. Next base: position 26,550 of record BMAV01026242.1, on the reverse strand, counting down.
TAGAGATTCAGTACTTAAAGCCATCCATTGATGTAGGTATTTTAACAAGACACGAGCACGCGACTCTTAATCAACCACTTTACTAACCAATGAATGATTAAGAACACGTTACCTGGCATCCAGTTTCCAAGTCAGCATAAAACCCCGGTATACGCTTTTTATTCGTGCATGTGAAAGAAGTGATGGGGATATCGTAATAATCTGGAAAATCTTCACCTGGAACACCTACGATGGAACCGATTTGAATGGGGTACTTGTAGTGATCATCCATGGGTTCATCAGTCAAGATAGATGCGTATTCATCGTCTCCAAACGCCAGATCAGACCCTCTATTAGAGTCTAGAATTTCCCAGTTTTGGATATCCAGGACAGACCCTTGATCAGAGTTACAAATATTGGGTCTTTCACAGGGGACATGAAGGTTTCCACTTTTATGAACCATTTTGCGATTAGACAGATCTTCCGCCTTTAGCAACTCTCCAGCTAATTCAGGAGGCAACTCAAGTTCCTCACCCGTGAAGTCCGAAAGAAATTCATAAAATAAAACATCCAAGAAAGTTCGAGAAGCTTGCATATTATTTAATATATTCCAGAGAGACTTTAGCGAGGTACCATCCAACTCGGCTATATGTTTCATGAGATCTTGTAATATAGGAAGAGCAATTCTCCACTGTAATGTCCACATCAATTCCCTTTCATATTTAAAGTCTTCAGGATCGTTTGTTTGGGAGTGAAAGAAATCTAGAACCTGTATCGTCTACCGGCATTGAAGATCCAGGAATGGAGACATCTGGTTCTTGTCTATGAGCCAGTCCTAGAGGAAAGCACAAAATTAGTTACAAGCAAGAAAGTAAATCTTTCAGAGAAGCGACTGAAGTGGTAGAATTAAATTGTACCACTTCAGTCGCTTAGTCAAGCCATCACGATACATTTCTGTTGAGTAATTGATTAATAGTTTAATTACAACAAAGGCATAGAGAGTCGGTAACTCACCCAGACTTAGAACGAAGAGGAAATAAATCACCGCCAACATCTGTAAAAGATTTGATTTTTAATTTTCATCCAAGGATACGATTTAAATGAAAATTCCAAGTTAGTTCGATGAATTAAGTGCACAAGAGATTAAGTAGAGGTTTTATTTGCTACAAAGCTGTAGTTAGATTTTAGAGTTTGGTAAGGTTTTAACAAGTCTCTTTGAAATCCAAGCGATATACTTTTATTTACGTCCATTTAATTTCACGAGATATTTCGTTTATAGCAATATAAAATTATTTGTTACACTACGTACTGAAATGTTAGTTTAATAAATGAGATACTATTTTTTTAAAGGTATTCTGATAAAGCACGGGATTTTTTTCCTTCCTCTATTGAGAACAATTTAGTAACCTATACATATTCCAACTTACCTCTATCGCTGAATTGATAACACAAAACTAGTGAAGTGTTCCATTAGGTTTGCTATTTTATGCCATCTCTAACTTGAAAATGATGTAATAATATAACATTTGCATTTTTTTCTTCATGATTATTCTAGTTAAAGTAAAATTCTAGCAGAGCCACAGTAAGCACCACTTAGCAACTCCCACTTTCCACGCTCGTTCCACCAATCAGGTAGCTTCCTATCTACACAGGATTTCCACTTTCGTCAGGCACCAAGCAGCGATGCACGTTAAATCTGTCGAGAGCTGAAACGTCCTCCCGTTGGTGAAGTGTGGTAGTTATAGGAGAAGGGGTGCCAGCTCAGGTGTCGTCCACGTCACTTGACCATGGTTCAAAATTACGTGGACCGTCGCCAAAAGCCCTCGTGTAGCTAAACAGTGCGACGTTAATATTCAATCAATCAATCAGTCTGGCACCAAAGATACTCTCATATGGGATGGAGGCTCTCTTCGCGAGCCAATTGCCCAGTGACGTCAAGTGTATTGGTAAAGCCACAGTAGCTTACTGGTTAACGTCATGAACCTCATGAACGATGAAATTTGAATTCCTTTTTCATCAAAAAAAGGTCGTGTTAAATAATGAAAGTCGCTGTATATTAAACTAAGGAATTAAGCTTCAAATCTTTTACGTTGTCAAGTGTAAAATTGTGGAAAGTGAGATATCAAATAAGATGTCATCCTCAAAAGCTAAGGTGGCCGAAGTAGCTTAGTGATTAAGGTCATGAACTCGTGGGTGGAATGTCTCGGGTTAGAGTTCTGATCCCACTGAAGACCTAGAAGGAGCAGATGCCCGTTAAATCTGTCGGGACTCAATTGCCTCCCATTGGTGTGGTGTAGGTAAGAAGAGGGTGGATGATCAGGTGTCCTCCTCGTCACTTGACCGAGGCTCAAATTTACGAGATCCATCACCAATAGCTCCCATGTTGCTTTACAGTGCGACATTCACATGATTCTCAATTACTCTCTTAAAAACTACGAGGTCCTTACCAATAGTCTTGACATAGTTTTAAAGCTACATAGATTTAGACAACCTAAGTCCAGCCGTTATTTAATGGTTTAAAAATTTTGTATTTTAAACAGAAACAGAATAATAAATCCTGGCAGTCAATTTGTGTTATGATTTTTATTTATGTTACATTGCGATGTATAGTGGTTACAATAACTCAATTATTTTTACAGTAAGCTCCTGGTGATCGATGCTTTCGTTGAAAGGAGTGTTCGAATCCTTTTGCCAATGAAGATTCTGCGAGTCGAGTGTTTAATGCTCGTAAAATTTACTGGGAATCAAAATCGTGAAGTTGGTATGCATATATGTGGAGAATGGGGTCTTATGGGGTTCCATCCGTGTCTTAAAATTACGAGGCATATTAACTGCGGTTAAATGACTTATGTATGGAGGTCAGAAACAGGCAGCCAAAAAATGTTCAGCAAACAAATTGTATCATATAGTGAATTGATAAAATAGTATGGAAACATTTTAAGATAGTTTCTTCTAAAGTTACGTGGAGAGAATCATTATCTTATTCCTTTAGGTTTCCTCTAGTTCTATTCCTTTGGCTTTTGAATTCACAACTCGACATAGAATCTAAAATGTTTCTATTATATTTCATGAATCCTTAATTCCATTGGCTAGTCAGGTGATTATATCTATTATATGTTATGTTATTCCAATAATTCAGTCCATCTTTGTACACATTTTTGTTTATTTCCTTAAATACCACCGAAGACATACACACAGCACCAGGAACGTTACATATTTGATTCTACAAGTTAAAAAGAAGTATAATTCTGAAATGTGTGGCTTGAAACGCCATCTATCATTTAATTTATAACAGTTTCCTTTATAATAATTTATAAAATTTTCCTCCCATTTTTACATAGTCCCAAGTTAATGACAGGATCTAAATGTATGGTGTTTTTATGTATTTACTATTTTAAAGTTTCTCCGATTGCTGTGATTTTCGATATTTAGGAAGATGAAATAAATGGATATAAAATACTAAGACAATTTCAAAATTTTGGATCTCATTTCTAAAACAATCTGATAATTTCAAAGAAAATTTAAATTTAATTTTAATGCAGGTTCTCTTGAAAAAGATTTTTAAATGATCTTCAATAATTGTAGATCGTAACAGAAGAAAGACTTGCTTACATTGAGTCACATAAATGAATATTTTTGAAATCATGGTCAGAAGTACAAAAATTGGTGAAAATGTCGAATCGGCCGCTTTTCCGCCAAATTTTGAAAAATTGCCAATTTGGCGCGTTTTTGCGTGTTGTGTTTCGGAGTTGCAACCCTACCACAACACGCAACGCCGGAGCGCGAAATTCAAGATGGCGAAAGGGAAATCATCCAAAACGTATTATTTTAAAGTTTTGAAATTGAAAATCGCTGCAAAAATTTGCATTTAAAAATGAAAATTTTTTGACTTACCTTAAAAAACGATGTTTATTAAGAGGATGTCCCCGGCCGAACATGCGGTATTTCCTGCTCCGGTGGGACGTCCTGTTGTAAAGAAGGAAAACACTTGCCAAGAACGTTTTGAAAACTTCGTTTTCAACGGAATGGGAATTTTTCCTTCGCCACATAACGGTGCGATGAGTCGTATTTCCAAGGAAACGTTTGATTCCACTCCACGAGCCCTCAATGCTGTTAGTATGCGCACCTGTTACCGGACACACAAACGTCAGACTGTGGTTTACCTTCAAATGCTGGAAACCTTCATCTTCCAAGCAATTGTAGGAAGCCAAACAGTCTGAAATGATTGTGGTACCAGGCAACACCCATTCTTTAATGACAGCAAGCAAACCTTCTTTCATGCACCATTCTAACACCGCTTTCTTTCCAAACACAGGCAACAGGGCAAAACCTTCAGAATACTCATCATACTTTTGCATGCATTCATTCAAATTCATCCTAACAGCATCGCTGGACATCATGGTAATCTTTAGAAATTTATGTGGAGAAAGAAATAAAAATATTACCTGTAAAAATAATTCCCAAAACGAAGCCAAAAGAAGACAGCTGCCCCAACCGGAGCAAAAGAAATGAGCTTTTCCTCATTAACGGCCGTTATAAAAGCTCGCATGTGCAGAAATTAAGAATCGTTAATTTTTAAAGTAATAAGTAATATCATTGGTTAAAATTAAACTGTAAACGAATTACGTAAGCGCTAGCTTGCCGCGCTATCGTTAAAACTGTTAAAATTAAAGAAATCTACTACGCATGCGCCCAATTTCGCCAAAAAACCGACTTCTCCTTCACTGGAAAACAAATTTAGAAGGGTTACCAGATTTGGCGCGCCTATCGATTTGGCGAGAAAACACTTGGCGAGAAAAGCGGCCGATTCGACAAATCAACCCAAAAATTTTCAGAGATCCTTGTTAAAATAAAAGGAATTTTTCAGTGGTATTTTCAAGAAAAGTGTTTATTACAGAGCTTTTATGTAATATATACATAAATAAAGCCTTATAAATTGTAAAATAATCAAATCAAAGAGCAAAGTGATTTCTGATGAACCACGAAGCTTTTTCATCCGATCCCGCGCGAAAACATTTAAAATCTCATTTGAAAACAAACTAATTGGAAATTTTTTTTAGCTGGAGAACTTTTGAAAACTGGTCTGCATTATGTTTAAAAGCATCTTAATTAGTCCTGAGAAAAAGAGTGAAAAATAATCGCGGGAAAAAATGTTCTTTCTTGCAATTCAACTATATTTTGTGAACAGGTAAGAAAAATCAAGAAAATCTCGATATCCTAGCTTTGATGACGATGTAATGTATCAATGTTCAGAATTAAACACGGAGTATAAAAAACGAATCTGTATCTTTGTATACATCAGCTTTTTATATCTGATAAATATGAATTTAAATATGCAGAGCATGCGCAGTTAGTATTTCAAATATATTTTCAAAGTGATTTTACAATGTTATTTAGTTTTGAAAACCGTTTGCTTACTGTATTTACACAAAACAATAAGTTTTAAGTTGCAATCTGATAAATTTATTTTATAATGTCAATTAGTTTTGAAAACAGTTTGCCCATTATATTCACACAGAACAATATGTTTCCAGCTACAATCTGAAAAACTTTTTTTTATAATGTTAATTAGTTATGAAAACAATTTACTTATTATATTTACATAGATATATATATCTTTCAGCTGGAATTTGATGCTTATGTAATATAAAAACTTATATAGAGTAAACTTTGCAAATATGGGCACTAAAGTGATATGACCACATCTAAGCAAAAACCCATTATTACACGTAATGGCTTTGAGTTGGTGCATACATACTGTGGCGTTGGTAATGCTCAAGCGTCTTGAATTTCACCATTCAATTATTTTTAATTTATATAGATAAAAACTTGGACATTTTTTTATACAATTTGTTCAACAAAGGTTTAGTTTTACTTCTTATCACTTTTGTAAATGTAGAGGTGACAGTTTCTCTTATCCTTTTATAATGCAACTTGTCCAGATTTCCGGCAACTGTGCCTATATTACCTAAAAAATATGAGCAAATATGGGCAACTGCAGAATTTGCTTATGAGCTTTTTTATACTCAGAGCATCAAGAGTTAGAGGTTTGTTCATATATACCGTTAGAAAGACCATTTTTTTGATTTCCGAAAAATGGAAAGTGTTTTTGTGTAGAATATATTTTTTGCCTTTTTGATACATTATTTTATTTTTTTACGTTTTAGTTTATTCAACAACACACACAAAAAAACAATTGTTTTCTTTCAAGGTTATTAATCTTAATGCACAAAAAAACTTTTTGTTTATAACAAGTATTTTAATGCCATTTTTTTTTTTATTTTACATTTTCTTCCAAGAGACACATTTAATTCTTAATTAGTACAAGTACATCAAAAGATTTCAAAATTTACATTTCAGTCATTGAGTAAAAGAAAAGCACACAAAGAGAACTGTTCTAATATTCACTTTCTTAGAGTGTTTGAGAAGTTTGGTGAAATGGGCAGTGTTTTTTTGTTTGAATAATTTAAATTTTAAGATATATTATTTGGAAAGAATACAGTGAAAAATTTCCATCAGTTATTATTATACAATAAATGTAGTGGAGAGTTTAAAATTCTAGATAAAACAAAATACAAGGAGAAAAACATTAAAACAACTGCACAAATTTTATTTCATTTTTATTTATTATGGATGGGATATATAACAATTACATAGAGTTAAAAAACCTTTAAAATCCAAAATTCTTTCCCATAGCAAAAATTTCTGCTCAATAATAAAATTTTATCGAATACAAACACATATAAAAGAAGTTTTAGAAAAGCCACATAAATGCAATGACATGTAAAATAGAGAGAGCTTATTTTCAAATTTATAATTTGGTACATTTAATAGTTCAACTAAAGGTATATCAATTTTTTCATCTCAAAATATTAGAAGCTCAAAACAATTAATCTTCAAAATATGCTTTCAGATATACAATTCATTATTGGGGGTCGGTATTTTTTTCAAATTTTCAGCTGTATTACAAGATTTATAATTTGAATAAATTCACACTAATAAGGTTTAAGTTTCTATGAAGAAGAGTTGTGTTAAAATAATCGCTTCGATGACTACATATTCAAAACGTGGCAATTTAAAATTCTTGAAAATATTTGTGTCATGAGAATCTTAGTGATTTCATCTTTAAGTTGAACTATAATTTTCATTCTGTTTATTGTACCTTCATTTTAAAATTTTGGTTCAAAAAATCGGTGTCACAATAAATCTTGGATTCAATCCAGATCCACGACATCTACAACGATTAGGATAGCGTCCAGGATGACGTTCAGGATAGTGTCCAGGATGGCGTTCAGGATAGTGTCCAGGATGGCGTTCAGGATAGTGTCCAGGATGGCGTTCAGGATAGCGTCCAGGATAACGTCCAGGATGGCGTTCAGGATAGCGTCCCGGATGACGATCATTCGAATATGAATAATTTCTGCATCTACAATAAGGGTATCTTCTTCGATGTGAACCACTAGAAACTACTTGACTGTTAATTGCATCACCTTCAGCATAACTATTACTAGATACCAACCTTCCAACGTGATCTAGAACTCTTCTGACAATTTCGAATGCATCATCAATATCGTGATTGACAGATGGATCAATATCCTTACCGGTTCTCTCTGCCAGAGGACTCAATACTTCAGCAGCAGAATAATGTCCTCCTCCTTGTGGTCTTTGTCTTTTTCCTCCAACTGAAGCTTCTGCAAAAACAGTTGCATTTCCTGGTCCTGAAAGCACAGAAACACTTTGTTTTGCTCCACCAATAGAAGTTACGGCTTCCACTTTTGTTCTGCCATTCACAGGATATACAGATACTTTTGCTCTGACTGGGAAAAATTTGAAGAATAATTTCAAGTATGCTAAAGGTGAAAGTAAAAATTTAAATACGCGTTTTTCAATAGGCGGTCGCTTTGATCCTGGTGTAGGGTGCCTTGATCCGGGAGTGGGAAATCTTGAACCAGGTGTAGGATGCTTTGTATCAGGTGTTGGATGCCATGGTCTTGATGTAGAATGCTCTGGTATTGCCGTGGAGTGCCATGGCTTAGGTGTGGATTGCCATGGTCTTGATGTGGAATGCCATGATCTTGGTGTAGTATGCCATGATCTTCGAGTGGTGTGCCATGGTTCATGAGTAGTATGCTTAGGCGTAGGATGCACTTTCTCTGGGGTAGGATGCCATGGTTGGTGTGTAGTATGCTTCGATCCAGGTGTAGGATGCCATGGTTTCTGCGTAGTATGCTTTGATTCAGGTGTAGGATACCATGGCTCGTGAGTAGTATGCTTTGATCCAGGTGTAGGATGCCATGGTTTCTGCGTAGTGTGCTTTGATTCAGGTGTAGGATGCCATGGTTTCTGCGTAGTATGCTTTGAATCAGGTGTAGGATGCCATGGTTTGTGTGTAGTATGCCTTGATCTAGGTGTAGGATGCCATGGTTTGTGTGTAGTATGCCTTGATCCAGGTGTAGGATATCTTGACCCTGGCGTTGGATGTCTTTTGAGAATGAGTCTCTGTTATTATGAACAACTTCATCATCTACTACTGGTACATGGGTTTCTTTCTGATTTCCATATTCTTCAAAGTCATGCCCTTCTTTGTTTCTATAGTGCACCTGTCCTATACCTTCATTTACATAATAATATTGAGGTGAAATAGAGCAATTGCTATTATACCAAAAATCACAGGTTAGGATTGCTTGATTAAATATAGTTCCAATAGGGCATAAGAAACTTGCTTTTTTGAAGTCATAACATACATGGAAAACCTAGAAAATAAAAAAATATATTAAACTTACTTTGTATTTTTCATTACATTTCCGTAAAATATGCTGTACTAATCAACAGATATATAAAAAATTAATTCTTCTTCCAAAATGGTCGTCATTGGATATGAAATGCACTTGAAAATAAACTTCAGTTATCTCACTGAAAAACTCCTGAAGAAAAATAGTTCTACAGAGTTTATAAATAATTTTCAGGAAATATATTTTTTTAAAATAGAATGTGATGAAAGGCATAATGATAAGATCTAAAAAATGGTTTATCAGTATTTAAGAAATAAGAATACAGTCAGCACATGTGTACATTGGCTCATACCGCCAGCCAAAAGTAACGGTAAAAATGCACATGAGTGTTCTAAAATTTCAATATATCTCATATAACTACATCAAAAACTGCATTAAAAGTTTCATTGATAATATTTATAACAAATCTTTAAGTTATCATACTAATGTTATAATTTTTATTGATACATTGTGAAATTTCTATAATGCAACCCCCATTGACAACTGAAGTGTTTCTCAATATACTCGTACCTAAGCTATAGAAAGAAATAACTAATCAAGAAATTAAGAAATTAATTAATTACTAAGAACTTAATCAAGAAATATATATATATATATATATATATCTTTTAAACTTAATTTCGTTAAACAAAATACACAATATTGGAATGAAACATATTTAATGGAATTCGGAACGATTTCACAAATAAATTATCCGATAAAAGGATTGGAATAGTATGAAATATAATTATCATGTATTGGGAATACAGCTCAAACGTACATACGGAAAAACTAATTTATTTTCAGCAAAATGGCGCTCAAACAAACCTAAACTGATAAATACTTGTTGCACCTACCGGTGGCCATTTAGACTTGGTTTGCTTCTGTTGGAGATATTCATCCCTATTTTTATGTTAATATATTTTAATATTTAATATTTTCAATGTCAAAAAAACTAATTTTTTTTTTTAAATTTTAAAGAACTTTGTATAAAACAAATTATTACCTGACATCCAGTTTCCGTATCAGCATAAAAGCCTGGATGATACTTTTTGTCAGAACAGTCAGTAAAGTCCGGATAACCTCCCGTAGTCCAAATGTACTGGCCTGCGGTATTCCTCTAAGTGGTTCGCTAATTACTAAGTCAGAGTATTCTAAGGAATCGTCGTCCGGGAATTGGGAACTTTGTGATTCTTCGCCATTGGCTTGAGATGGATCTGACACCGAACCCGAATCTGGATTATCTGGTGTTATGACAGAATGCTCACCATGAACTGGTTCTGGCTCAACTGGTTTTTCTGGGACCTCACCACTTGGGACATGATCGTCGGGATGAGTGAAGTCTTTTTCAAAGAAATGTTGTGGTTCATAACCTTCTAAATGCTCTGATGGAGAAGTTGAATCTGATATAGGTTAAAGAAAAAGTAGTATAAATATATGAAAATTTTAATGTATCATTTGAGATGTGTATTTGCTCAAAGAAAAATTTTGAGAATTTAAGTAATATATAATAGTACAAGAAACAAATCTTAGATTTACAGTGTTTTATTTTTATTTATTTTTTTTATTTTAGGATTGATTGTCAAAATGATTGTTTTTTATCAATGTTTGTTTCATACTCCTTTTCAATGAAAGAAACTAGCGCTAAAATCTTATAAAAATTTTGAAGTTATCGAAAGAAACATAATAAAACTATGATGTAAAAAGCAAGAATATATTGTATTCCTCAAAATAGGACGCTATTTACTTTTAAAAAGTACTTAATGTTTGCTTGATATAAGTTTCCTCGCCATCCCGTAATTTTACAATCGATTGAAAAAATTTCTCCTGATTAAAAAAAGATGTTATATCCATAAAAGGTATCACAATTAGAAAATTAAATTGGTCGTTTGGTAAACTAATAAAACTTTGAAATTTTAAAAAGATAGTATACCAAACATTAAAGAAATCATACGGGCCACTACTGCAATTGTTCTGACATTACTTATATATGTACCTGTTTTGCCACCGTAAATGCAAATAATTCCTTGAAGTTGAAGGCATGCAAGTAATATGAAATTCTGCGCTCATTAGCGGAGGTGTGAGGTATGCAAAAGATTAAAAATTTCAGAGCAGACATTATTGTCACAGGCGCGCTCAGGAGCCCCTCCTGCTTGGCTTATATTTAGAGATTTTGACAACTTCAAGTCCGACACCGTTTTTCTTGTGGTTTTTTCAAAAACGATCAGTTATGCCCTCGCCTGTAGAAAACAGCGATCAGCTATCAAGCATTTGAGTTCGGCCAGAAGAAGATAGTGGCCTATCAGATTGTGGACAACTCTTCAGGGAATTCGGTAGTCGCTGGAATGAACCAAAACAAACTGTAATGTGGATATGTGACCATTGGATGGTGGAGGGTGCAATGGATTTTAACCGACGTGGTCGATCAACATATCCTCAGTGCACCCATTTCATGCGAGGATAGGCACCAGCACATGGCAGTGATTTGACTACCTAGTCACATCACGAACCATAAAGCACAGCACGGCCTGAGCCCGTACCCACTGCCCAGTGGGTCTGCGAGCAAATTACTCCCGACGTCAGTTTTACAGCAGAGTGACCGCCCGCAAGACGCCGTCCATACATTGCTTCTGGCTCCACTTTGACGCAAAATCGACAGGACGCCCCGCAGCCAACGGCGCGATGAAAGAAAGGATGTGGGTGGCAGAATGTAATGAAGTTGTGAAGTTGTTCTACTTCGACGAGTCATGCATCTGTCTGCAACACCACGATGGTCGGATTCGAGTCTGGAGACACCTTTGAAGAGAGGCATGCCGAAGACAGCAGGCACACTGACCTGCACCGGGTATTTTAAGCGGGGCGGGTATTGATATCACTCTCGCACTCCCTCAGTACGCATTGCCGGTATTTTTAAACAGCCAGCGCTACATCTGCGGGAGTTGTTGGAGCCAGTTGTCCTTCCCTACTTCAGGCCAGCCGTTGTTATATTTCAACAGGATACGTCAACGGCCACGTGGCACGCATTGTCCAAAGGTTCTTCGTCAATCACCAGATTGAATTCGTTTCCCTGGCCGGCTCGCTCTCCGGATCTTTCTTCGTTGGTGTTACGTGTCCGGCGGTTGCTCAACGATTGACCTGGATTACACCCCCAGCTGCCAACAGGGACGAAATTTTGAAGTACCGTGTGGAAGCTGATTGGTCTGTTGTACGCCAAGAACATATCCAAAGCCTTTGACCAATGCTGAGGCGTGTGGGCAACGGTGATCTCCCAACAATGGCGGCTGGGCTACTCTGGCTACTGATTCTGGCAGGAACCACTTCCAAGAAAATCTATAAATTTAAATCACTTGATACTTGGTCAACATGTTATCTACAAAATAAATCTTGTTAGTGATATCTCGGTGTTGCATTTACAGCAAAAGGTCACAGCAGTGTAATTTGCATCAAAATATTCTTCACAAAAAAACCCAAAAAGCATTTTATTTTAGGAAAAAATTACAGAGTTTCCATTAATACAAAAGGAAACAGTATACCCCAGTATATACTGTGATAAAAAAATCAGCATTTTCATAAAATTTTAGATTATGAAGTGCGCCACATCACGTACAGGAAAATCCTCAAAGCACCAGAAAGAGAAGATATTCAGAACATGCATAAGTATAAGACTTTTACATTTCCTGGATTCAAGTCTCTTAGACTAGGCCTGAATGCACTTAGAAGATGTGTTGTTCCAATATAAAAACCACCTTACTTCAAACCCGTTCAGGAACTGAAATGTATCCAAGTATAAAATTTCTTATTCTTTCATATGTCACAAATATAAATTCCACACAATAGATTCTAAATGCTCATCAGTATCCGCGAATGTCTGCATCAGATGGAGAGGATTTTATTTCTAAAATAGCTTTGATCTATAACTGCCAATCACAGTATGTATCTCATTTCATCCATTTGTTCCATGTTCATCACCCAAATCGTGGATTAATTTATTAACAGATTTTTTTTCAATTCCTACTATTAGTTCACCCTCTCCCTGTGTATAGTTATTTATTTATATATATCTTGTTAAAATTTTCAATCGTTAATAAAATACTTTTTATTCATCCCCTCAAGTTCAAATATATCTTTTTAAACTTGCAGTGGATGACACTTAATGTTAATACAGTTTTTACAAATATTACTTCATTAATTAATGAATAAAAAGTAACAAACAGAAATAATAGTCCACCACCATATATGTGTCGGAAAACTCTGTTTGTGTCCCCTGTGACGTAATGAATATCCCGTTGACTCTTAATCCAGCGGACGTGGATCGAATCCTAACTGGGATGGCCTAATTTCTGAGACTGGTGATTATTTTACTATATACTATTTTATTAGAATAATTAAATTAATTAATGAATAAATAGTAACAAACACAAACTGGCAAAACAGTCCAACCACCACATATATAGTGCTGGTACCGCTGCACCGCTTTCCGTTTTGTCACTTAATATATGCAATTTTGTCATATGTATATACATTATTTATATTAATTGTAACTATTTCTACTAAAAAGTAAATTAAAATAAAATTTCTTTTCTTATTGACTTCTGCTTCCAGTGTTTTCTCAAATCCATGCCCCCTGGAGGGCGTACAGCTCTGTATAAGTGAGAATATTGGAAAGGTAAAGAGCAAAAGATTATTTAAAAAATTATTAATTTAAATTTTGAAAGTAAACAAAACAAAATACATTCCCATACAAAAAGCAAAAAGGAAAAATACCTCCCATTTTGCAGTATATTGTACTTTGTAAATGGTACTGAAAGCTAAATGGCTTTTTATAATGCAATACCCTGCCAAAACAAGTTTTATTAATTACATCCCTAAGTGGGTTTGTCATATGAAAGAGATCTTCTATGTCGTACCCATAATTTATCTTGATAATTTTGTATGGTTTATAATTTATAACTTGATATAATTTTTAGCCGCCGATCATGTTCTCAAGGATTCGGTTAACTGCCAACTGTTTTCCATGCAGGCACGCGTATGTGATGTAGTGGGGAGGGGAGAACAAAATGGCGCAAAATAATCGTTAAGTGCAACCTTGCGTCATTTCTCTTCGCTATGGTCCTTTATTGCATTCCTAAGTCTTGGAATAATTTTACGGATAGCAAAAGCAAAGATCGTACTTCGGGAAGACGTATATATGCGTCTGGGAGAAATAAAGGCTTTGGCTTAGCGAGATGTTTTATATACACGGCGGGTGCTTTGCTGAGGTTAAAGTCGCATCGGGTAGTTTTAGCGTCAAAGCATAGTAGTATTGAAATCTAGCTACTACATTTGTATGAGGGGGCGATGAAAATTAAGGATTGAAAATTTCAGTCATGAGTATTGCAACTTTGAGAAGCACTGACTTAAGTAGGAATTGACTTAAATTTTTTTTATATATTACTTGTTTATATATATATAGAAAGAATACGCTTTAAATTATAACTAACTGTTGTTCATTTATTTAGTACTCTCTTGAAGAGTAAAGGATGTTAATATATTTTGGCTGACAATGTCAATATCCTTAATTTTCTCCTCGTAATTAGAGAAATTGAAACCGTCTCAAATTCAAATCAAATCTTGCTCTATTGTTTAAGTGTTTTTGTTGTTGCTGTTTTTAAAACAAGCTTTAAAAAATGCCAATTCCTACCCTTCTAGTTTTCAGGATTTCCAGAATGAGCATGTTCTTCCTTCTTTTCTCCTACAATATCACTGCTGTCGATTCCAAGCACACTTTTGAGGAAGCTTAAATTAGCACTTGACCATGAATCTGTTAATTCAGATCTTTGACCTTTCAAAGTAGAAATTTATAATTTTAGTACATCAAATTTAAATAGGCAAAGAAGGGTTCTGTTTTGTTGAATTTCATTAATTCACTCGTGTAGTAAATTAAGTAATTCAGGTATATATATTTTTCTGACCAAAGGTCAGATACTTTTTAAAAAGACCTTGAAAAATGGAAAAAATTTCTATATTATTTGTATTATATTACAAGAACCAACTCCATTACTTGTTTGCTGATCTATCAACCAGGCTTATGCAGTGCATTTCTCGCAATGATCCTGATTTAAGAAAATTGTTTTAAAAAATATTTAACACAATAGAAAAAACTTTAGGTACAAAATGTATATTGTGCGAAATTCCAAAGTTATATACCGTAACAAAACAAAGAGATCAGAAAGTTACATATTAAAATGCATTTCTTTTAATTGGAAGTGAGATTATATTTCAAGCCAATTTAACTGAAAGCGCCCAACAGTCTAATCTCTTACTAAACTCTCAGTGAATGTTTTTATATATCTGATGTCAGAAACTGCTGATTTTAAAGTGCATAAATGAGCACTTTCTGTTTAGTGTCACTTAGATAGTTTGTATATATTTTATATTGTTTTATGACATTATGACAAAAATTATTTAAATGAAGGTTTTGCTAAAAATTAATTTAGAATAACTTTTTTCCAATGTTCTCTTTAAAATGCTTATTGGGGCTACAGCTCTTCAGTTTCGACTTCGTACAGAGGCCTCAACCCATGATTTTGCAAATTACATTATTTTCTAGAGTTACAACCATTTGTACCAATTATCAAGTATTTTCTTAAAAATTTCCGTTCTGTTTTCGTAAAAACATGGATAAACCGACTCTGCTATGCGCTCTAAAATTCGAAGAGTTTCCTGCATGAGGTCTGAGCTGAATACAAGTGATGCAAAATATTACTATGTAACAGCTTACTTTTACAAAAGGATACATTTCGAAAAAGGTTATTCTTAAGTTAATTTTTGCCAAAATGTTGTATTTAAATAATTTTTGTCATAATGTCCTTAAACAATTTTATATATGTATTATAATCTATGACAACAATATAATAAATATTATCCATTTACACGCTTTGTAAACAAATCACGGTTCCGGAACGTAGTCGGATACCTGTTCCAACTAAAACACCTTACAAAGTTGAATCACGATCAAATTTACTGGTGATAGATATCAGAATCCGGCATCTCTTTCTACATCCACTGCTCATAAACTTTACTATTTTTCCAATTCCAACTTTCTGTGTTCCCACTCTCCCAATTTTATAATATTTATTTATTTATATAAATCTTGCTCAGATTTTCAATCGTTAATAAAATACTTTTTATTCATCAACTCAAGATCAAACACATTTTTTTGAACTTGTGGAGGATGACACTTGATATTAATGAAGTTATTTAAAGTATTTATTCATTAATCAAAATTTATTTTTTTTTATATTTATTCTACGTTATTTCTGAAGATGTTACAAATAGCTGCAACAAATGGCGCCACCTAAATAGGAATTTACTTTATTTATTTTTTTTTTTTTTTTTCTTTGTTCAGGATAAGGTCTTTTGTTTAAATTACGTCGACAAAAGCTATGATTGAGTACATGATTTTCAATGCTAAAGTAGTATTAGTTAAAAAGGACTTCATAATTTTTTTTTACTGGTCATGCATACTTCAGGAGAACGGAAAGCTATTGTTGACAAATTTTGTAATTTCAAACGTCCACGTGATGAGGACTAATGATTACCTCACAAAATTTCTCTTACACCGTATGAAGTCGCTTCGAACTTATCATTCAACAAATAATATTATTATTCCTCACACCAATCTCAGATTCTAACGGTAGCCAAATAAAAATCAAATGGTTAAAAAAAAGTTATGACCTTACAATCATATTTCTGAAGTTCAAAAATATTCTCTGGAAAATACAAAAGAGGTGCATTTTTTCTCAGTAAAAATATGACAAATATTCAATACAATTATCTACTAAGCCTATCTTACCTTCGTTATGTGTTTCTGAGTGTGTTCTTGCTTCGAATTCGTCTACAGATCTTTTTGAAATGTGAATTTCTTTTGGATGATCGCTAGCATTATGATCCTGTTTTTCTGCAGATTCGATGGTACGTTCCATGGGTATACCCAAAATCTCTTTGTTTTTATTAAATTTTGAAGATCCTTGAAAAAATATTTTAAAAATAAATTAATGTACATTGTAAAAAATTGACAGTTAATATTTTTAAAAATCTTCTATTTTAATTAATAAATAAATTCAAACATAGCTTACGTCATCAGGAAAAATAGAAAATGTTGTTTTTGTTTACATGCAAGCAAAAATTCTAAAGTGAAGGAAACTCTTAAAATGATGCATGTATAGTAAGATACCGATATGTGCATTTTCTTTTATTCACGTAGTTATTAATTCTAATGAAAGAGGAAAAATTAGAATAAGATAATTTTAAAAAATATATGAGAATTATATTTACAAAGAATAACGAAAGTCCTAATTTGAATAGAATTCATTATAAATCAGGTTTTCCCATCGTAAAAAATAGACAGCAATCAAACCCGAAAATTCAAAAGAAATAAACGTATTTTAGAATTTTGTTGACGATGCATTTAAAAATTGACTTAGAAGTAATTGCCTAAAGCAAAAATTCAGCCTGATTACACCGTATTGAATTCATCACCAAAAAAATGCGAAGGCATTCATTGATTACATAAAGAGTTATGAAACTGTAAAACATGAAACGTACTTTTTTATAAAAAAAAAAGTCTCTAAAACCCAGCAAGAATAATCTTATATATAATTCCAATTTATGGGGAATCCTGAATCCTGATAACGATATATTGATGTTGGGATAGAGAGTGATTGCAAATTCAAACACATTCTTGTCAAACGCTTAATAAACGACCACACGACCCGTTTAATAAACGACGTTTGAAAAACGAAAAACATATAAAAGAAACATAAAATCGATTTATGATTCGGTTTCAGGTTTTTCTTTTGATGTTTTCTTTTTTTGGATGTTCCATTCTTGAAAAGAAATTATTATTGATGCTTATAAAACTATTTTTAAAAAATAAATGCAGGTATTGCAGAACGATCTGGGAAAAAAAATTGAGGTGCTTTAAAGTTGTTTTTGATTTAGCAATAACTTATGACTTCAAAAAATGTTTTTCTATAAATTATTCAAATGTTTTTTTTATTTCTAATGAACTGCGGATTAGTGTTTTACCATTCTAGACTTAGTACACTCCCCGGAAGCTGGTATCTCTTTTAGTGCGGCACCACATAAGCGGATATCAATCGCCACAGGTAATTTTGACGCCCAGTTTCCTCCCTAGAGGGAGGCACCGGAGCTCTGATGATGCAAACATAAAATTTAGGATTTAATTTGGTGCAGAGGAGCACCTAAGCCAAAATATATGTGTCCAAAGAATCTTTTACATGCTAGTTTAACTTACGATATGGCTACTCGTCGATTTTCTGCACTGGCAAAATCTACCGACTTTAAATGAGGTTGAACTTCCGCAACCTGGGCAAGTACAGAAGGCCAGCGACAACCAGCCACACCATTCAGCCGGCATTATTCAAATGTAAAATAGTTGAATTAACACCATCAAAATTTTAAAATACATATGAATAAATTGTTCAGTAACATCAAATTTTTAAACATAAGAAATTAAATATGGTTTATCATTACTAAAAAAGGCAATATAAAGACTTATCATTCTCCTTTTAAGCACTTAATATTAATGATGTTAAAAATGAATATATGAGATAAAATTCAGGTATGACAAGAAAAAATTTTTGTTGTTACATATTTGAAAAACACTTTAATACCTGGCTGCATTATGAAGCTATATTGTACTTCTAACGTAGCAAGCATTTGGCGGTACAGCATAATATTTTATTTAAAATTCTCGACTTAAGGTTTTAAAATAGAATATTTTAGTCCACACACACATACGATAACTAAAGAAGGGTTTTTATTATTAAATGCACGATATGAAACTCATATTTATTTTTAATCTGGGTAACTACTGGTATGAAATCGTAACAAATACTAGATAAAAATATAGTGGGAATTGGTATTACTCAAACAAATACAAATAGAAATAAAGTCAAATGCTCAAAATCTTAGCCCAAAATTCAAATAGAAAAAAATAAACAATACATTAATAATTTAGCCTTTAATAATGGTTAAAATGCACACACATATCTATATAAATAATAAATTCTTTTCAATAATTTTATCCATGGATTTAAAAATTATGAAAAGTTTTGGTTTTTTAACATCATTGATTTTATTAAATATATGCTTCCTTTTTACATTATTGCTTAGAATTTAAAAACTGAAGATATTATCATTATTTTATAACTATATTAGTATTCCAGATCATTTATAATACATATTTCACATCGACATTTTTTCAAAAATTTAGAATGTATTTTATTCACAAAATTAAATATGAAATAAAATTATTGTGTGTTACGAAAATGAATGATTTATAAACACGACGATATTTTTAGACAATTTTATATCATTCTAATATTATTTAATAATATGATAAATACATTAATGTAATGCAAATATAAAATTAAACGTTTTACTTTATATATATATTTTTAGTTTGAATGCGAGAGACAAGTCTGAGTTGCAGCGGATCTCATTAAAAGTATTTGAAACGGAATCCAAATAAAAATTTACAAATCTTATAAAATAATTTTAAAAAGAATAAAACAGTTGAGATTCGATTTTTTTACGTAAAAAAATAGCCGATAGCTTTTATAATACTTTTATTGTGCTGAATTACCACTTAAACTGAAAAAAACTGAAGTAAATGTATATATCGCTATTTTTTCCCACATATTGCATTCGTTCTAGATTAAAAAAGCACGACTAGCTTACCAGCAACTTTCTGAATTCATTTGAAAACTTTTGCCCGTACTAGACAATACAACATCCCATTCTCTCAAGAAACAGTCTTTCTTAAATAGAACTTTTAATGTGTTTTAATGTGTTGTGTACACAAATTTAATATTTTATACACTATAAAAAGTGTTATAATTTTTTATCCAAGAGTAAAAATAGCCTCAATTATAAGTAAGAATTAATGAATAATTGCAGTAGTAGGAAATTTTCACAAAAGCGAAGTCTATGTATCTTTCTTTAAAACAAAATTGAGTTTTTCATTAGCTAATGAAATCGAAAGGCTTTCGCTCTTTAATTGTATTGAATAATGTTGAAATTCTACTTTCAATTAGAACTTGCGTGATCTTTCACTTCATCACGCGACCACATACAACAAATATGTGAAACATTAAAGCAAATATTGCTTCCAATTAAAGATGGAACGAAATCTAAGATTGTTTAAAACAATATATTTTTATTCTTAGTGATTTTACGAACTTTGAGGGTTGGAATGAAATCGCGTTTTAGTATAATAAAAATAAATCGATTACATTGCGTGATTAGGTTTTTAACAGCATGCAATAAATGCAAATACCATGAATGATTGAGTAACTCGAACAATCAAAAACCTTTGGTCATTTTTAGGACGAAACAGTTTAAAATCAAGGTGGAAAATTCTGAAATGAAATTCCCATCGAAGATCAAAATTGCTTACTTGCCATCGAAGTATTTACTTGAAATTGACAAAGATGAAAATGGTGATATCCAGCTAAATGGGTTGATAGGACAAGTGATCAATCTAGTTTCTTCGAAATTGAAATTCCAGTACGAAATACAAAAACCACCTGACAATGAATTTGGAGTGCGAAAAAAGGATGGTAATTGGACAGGATTACTAGGAATACTACAAAGAAAAGAAGCAGATATGGTTTTCAGCATTGCTGTTACAGAGGAAAGATCCCAAGTTGTTGATTTCAGTATACCCTACACATTTGAGGACGCAACTTTTATAGTAAGAAAACCCGCTCCATTGATCCAAAGTACGTTTTTTATCAAACCATTTCACTCAGAAATCTGGGTAGGACTTTTTATGTTTTTATTATGTCCACGGTATTGTCGAATTTCTTTCTGCACAGAAGAATATCTTTTATCGAAAGATTTTTTAATCTGTACAGTATGATGCTGGATCAACCTCTGTGTCTGCCAATCAAATCGTTTAAGGGTAAAGTTATGTTTTCCTTCATACTGTTTTCAATGCTAGTGATATCTAAAAGTTATTCCACTTGTCTTCTGTCTTACTTAGCTATACCGTTTCATCCTCGCCCTATTCAAACCTTTGAAGAACTTTCAGAAGCTGTAAAAAGTGGAAATTTTAGATGCCTTGTAGAGAAAGGAAATAGTATAATATCTTTTATGCATAAAGCTGAACAAGAACACTCTAAATTACTCATTGAAAATATAGAGAAAAACAATTGGTTCTTCGAAAAACTCGATGAAAATGACGAGAAGACATTAGATGAAAACACGGCAATTATTGGATCTCGATACCCTTTACAGATTTTCAGAGCAAGGTTTGATTCTGATTTATTTGAAATATCCGACGATGTGTTTATGGTTAGGAATTTTGCAATTGCTTTCAGGAAAAATTTTTGTTGCAAGAAGATGATAAATAATGTAATTTCCGGTATATTCACATCCGGTTTTATTGAAAAATTCAAAAGGGATGTGTGGACTAAGATTTTGATACAGTCTAAAGAAGTCCAATTTGAAACTGAAACTCACCATCAAATCACTGTAAATGACTTGTCAACTTTGTTGTTTATCGTTCTTGGAGGGTATGCTTTATCCTTCGTAGTGTTAATAAGTGAAATTGCTTTCTCTCGCTTAAAAAAGTGGCATTTTACTATTTAAGAATATAAAACGTGAGCTCACAACCAGTGAAACAAATCAGTCGAAATTTTAGTAATTAGAAATGTCAAATTTATTTCTTATAGAAATTTGTAGCAAACAAGTTGAATATTTCGCTACAAACCAATATTAATTAGTATAAATAAATTATTTTCTCAAAATAATTTTGAGTGATTATTTAGAAATTCTTCTAAGCTGAACATATTTACCAGTGTCTATGAAAGAAGATTTAATCATTTATTTTCAACTTTTTAGAAGCATTAATCTGAATTCTGTTCAATTATATAATAAGCAACTCGTTATAGCATTTAAATTCCTTCAGTAAGCTTCATAAAATGGTTTCAAAATTTAATTTGTCTACTTTCGTAACCACAGGTTACATATGTCGTTGTTTCCGTATATGATAGTTTGTGTATGATAATTTGTCCACACTTATGTGTTTTAAACGCATCGCTTAATTTGCACTGCAAGTTCAGGCCTCCATGTCTCAAAATAATGATATTTATAGTTCAAGTTAAAAAAAAGGACCCATATTTATTCAAAATCTGTTGACTTATGAAAGTTTTAAGGTATCCGGAACCATAATTTTAAAAAGCACAAAAAGAAATAATTTTCATGATATTTAGTGTAACAGTTTTAAATAGATGTATTAAATTGTTTCAAGGGCAATGAAAAAAAAAAAAATTATTTAAATACAATATTTTGGAAAAAAAATTAATTTAGAATAACCTTTTTCAAAATGTTCTCCCTTTTTGTGAAAAATGCTTCTATTACAAAAATTTTCCCCCTGTATGTACCCTTGGACATCTGTTCAGAGGCTCCCAAAATGATTTTTTTAAAAAATTTACATTTTTTTTTCAGAGTTATATCCATTTTGAAAAAAATTACCAGCGTATTTTTTTTTAAAAAATTTTTCCCCCTTTTTTTCGTAAAACATGGATAACCCGATTTCGTTATGCGTTTCAAAAAATTTTAGTTGAGCCTCTGCAGAGGTTTGAACTATATAAGGTAAAATATTAATACAATAGAAGCGTTTTTTCAAAAGGAGAACATTTGGAAAAAAAAAGGGTTTTTCTAAAATTTTTTCCAAAATATTTTTTTTTGTCATAATGTCCTTAAAACAATTTTATACATGTATTCTAATCTAAGTGACGCTAAATATCAGAAATATTATCCATTTACACGCTTTTGGAAAATCACGGTTCCGAACGTTGTCGGCTACCTTAATGAGTGTTATTTTAAAATTAAGCTTTTTTTTTCCCTACAGATGACTGTGATGAAATCCAAAACTCCGAGTATTTATTTTAATGAAAATTCTCCAGAGAGATAATAAAAATGACTGTAATAAAAAAAATTATTCAAACTTAAAATTTATCACACATTTTTCTTTAAAAAAAAAAAATACAGGTTTTAACCTTTTAAAAATCACATTTGCGTCTTAGACGTAAGAACTTGTACTCGTTATGTGTGTGAGCGCGTTTCACACAATATTTTATAAATGTTACTCTTGTCAAAAAACAAATCAGGCAAATGCGTTAAAACAATTTGTGTTTGGCGCATATTGTGTTAACTAATGCTAATTTAAAAAATTTTTTTCCTTTTTTAAAACTTTCAAAAAATTTGTTGGTGATGAGGATTGAACAATAAGCCCTTTTAAAGAAAAAATTGAGTCGTATAATAATTCATGGGAAAAATATTTTTAAAAATATGCCCGATCAAAAGGGAATTTAAATATCAACCAAAAAAAATTTATTGTGTTCCCTTTCCCTTTTATTTTTTGTCTTCTTTCTCTCTGTCTTTTTTCAGTAACTTTACAATACTCCACTAATATTTTTGTAAGACAAAAGAAAAAATTCTAGCACTCGCAATCTTACTGAATTATACATGTATAAATATAACAACTATAGTAAAATGCCTTACTTAATATGAAGGAAATAATTAACATGATCTTTCTGTAAAATTATGCATTACCAATTTTCATAATGAATTATCCTTTATTATTCACAACTAATACCTTTTATTTGAATAAAGTTTGTATTTTTTTCTTCGAATGTTACCTATTGTGTTTAATCAGAATTAACTCTCAGATATTATTAAATTAAGAAATATTGCTCATTACGTTATAAATCTCGACTTTTCCATTTAGCAAACGATAAAATCTAAATACAATTAACATTATTATATTCTACTGTTCCTTTTATTTTATAAATTCTCTTGAAAAAGTTAAATAAACGTTACATAATAATTTTAGGTGTATAAAATATTTCAATTTACCTTTTTTGGCTACATTCAAAGTTAATTTTTTTTCAGATACCCTAACTGGATCTCTTGGTATCCATTGGGATTCTACACTATCTATAAAGAAATTTACACATAATATTAAATTACGAAGGTATATCAATTATAGATCTAGAAAAAGTATTTAATCAAAGTTATACATGTTTTTTCTGAAAAAAATCTGCTAGAAATAGTCAATAAAATATGCATCTCTCGTCTTAGCTTTTATATCATCAAAAAATTTTAAGCAAAATATTTTTAAAAATATATGTCATTTCTTTCGGTGGACATTGGATTTAAAAGCACTAATTATATTTTTATAGATACCAATTTCAATTTGGTCCTTTAAATAATTTTATTAACTCTTTATAAATTTCTCATACTTTTATTTATAGTATAGCTCAAAGAATTTATATCATTAAAGAACATTTTAATTTTTTTATATTGTTGCAACATTTATGGATAGAATTTGGAAATAAGTAGAACTCAATATTAAATAATCTCTAATTTTTAACTCAATGGTTATTGGAAAAGTAAGGACTCTCGAACTTATGGTTAAACTTTAAATGTCCTGGCAATCGAAATTGCGAGTATGACCACAGAGTTACCTTGAACTTAAATTAATTAGAAAGATAAGGAAATTGCTTACTTTTGTCGTATCATAAAAAGTGTTGTGTTTTTGCCGCAATGAAATCTTTTCTATAGTTTCCCTTTCAAGTCCTTTTAAGGCAATAAAATAATTTACTTATATTTGGTAATGGTTAATGCATTTATAGAAATACCAATTAACTATTTTCCTATAAAATTACCAGCCTAAATAATTACTTGTGTATGAGGAACGAAACTTGAATAAATAAAATAAATAGAAAAATTTGAAATTCTTAAAATTTTTTATTTAAATTTTATGTATGAAAGGAGATACACATATATAGACAGTTTTTTAATAAATTTATATCCAGATTTACAGATTTTTTTAGATTAAAAGATTTATATGCTCATTTAAGGAATGAGAACTTTGTTCAGTTCTTTTTTTAAATTGATACATCAACAGTGGTGAATATTGCCGTTGGGAATACATGATTTTTAAAATTTGTTTTTTATATTTTATGCTAATAATTTCAATAACATTTAAACAATATACATTCTTTTATTTTATGCAATGCTAAAAGTCTGCTTTTAAAATTACAGGTATTGCATTGATGTTATTTAATTTAATTGTAATTTTAAACTCAAAAGATAATATGTATAATATATCAATATGTGTCATTGAAGAAACCAATATTGTTTTTCGTATTAGTTTATAAATTTTTGAACTTTTTTTCCCCTCATTTATTTTTTTACGTTTGCTTTATAAAGAAGAAATATGAGTAACATGTTATATACACTATTAAGAAGAAATTCAAGTATGAAATTTGTAAATCAATGGCTTATTAACGCGACAATCTAAAGCAACATAAGCGCTTTAGTAGCGGACCTCATAATTTCAAACAACGGTCAGTGAACGACGGGACACCTGATCTAAATACCAACTCTACAAATCTTTCAGTCCACATCGATTTTTAATTTGTCAAGATTCGACAAAGCTGATTCAGAATTCTCAAGACCGTAACCCCACAGCTACCGCAGCCACATTAAACTTTTAAACAAGAGCTATGATATGGCCAAGTCACTGAAAAGGACTATAAGTAAGCTCTAATTTAGATTTTCTCTCTAAGTATCCTTAAATTAATATCAAAGAAATCCGAATAATTTATTAAAGTAAAATGTTATGGTTGCAGAATTTTAATAGATATACTTATTGGGACACATAACTTGTATAATTGTTTAAATTTTTAGCCAATGACGTATTTTTAAAAAATCAAGAAAAATATTGATTTCAAAAAGAAATAAAAAAAATCGAGATATGTAATTTTTGTGTTGTTTTGTTTTTTTTTTTGGGGGTTTTTGTGTGTGTGTGTGGGGGTGGGGGGTGTTTTTTTGTTTTTTGTGTTGTTTTTTTAAAAAAATTTTTTGTTTTTACATTTAAAAAAAAAAAAGGTTTAACCCCACTATAAAGCCGATAAGTATTTTAAGGGGGAAAAAACCCTTAAAAAAACATAATTAATACATAATGTAATAATACCCGTAAATAAAAAATACATTTCGAGCAAAACTTTGCTTATCAAAACTTAAATCTTCCGAATAGTTTGATTTCTGTTATAATTATATAGCAAAAATTATACTTTCATGATAAATATTTGCGGAAGATACTTACTATCTGGGAACCAATATTTTTTGACAGTGTGTTTTAAAAGGCATCTTTCTTTCTTTTCCGATATTTTTTTTCCCAAAATAGAAATTTTATTAGAAAAAATTTATAAATTTTTAAATAAAATAA
Organism: Trichonephila inaurata madagascariensis; assembly: GCA_019973955.1. Taxonomy (NCBI): domain Eukaryota; kingdom Metazoa; phylum Arthropoda; class Arachnida; order Araneae; family Nephilidae; genus Trichonephila; species Trichonephila inaurata. The sequence goes on along the minus strand of BMAV01026242.1, from coordinate 489 downwards.
AAAGATTTTAATTCTTACCCTGAATTAAATAATTATAATATATATATAAAATAACAGTGAAGAGAAGTACTAGAACCTACAGTGCAAAACAGGAAGAAATTGGGAAATTGAAAAACAAATGTGGATACAAAAAGTCTTTATAAACCGGGGACCATTTTGATTTCAAAGCTGTCGCTGAATTAGGCCACAATTGGTTAGAATGCTTTTCGGATCCTACCTTTTCCGTTCATCAAAAACTTTCGACATAATAAAAAAAAAAACCTAGTTGAAAAATTAAGTTTTTAAACAATGGAATATATTTTTATATATATATTCATTTTAGTTTTGGTTAAGAGTTAATTTTATATCATCATTTTATATCAAATTCCATCCTTTTGTTTCATTGCTTTTTTTTATTAACTTTAGTAATTTAAATTGCTTTAAATGATTGTTTTATAACGAAGATATTTATTCCCTTTAAATTTTCATTATTTCAATAATTTTGGGGGT
>BMAV01026241.1:227683-289107 GCA_019973955.1 Trichonephila inaurata madagascariensis | reverse complement strand
ATAATTTTCTTAATAATTTTTCTAATAGTTTAACTCCTATTTGTTTTGAGCTTTATTTTTTATCCTTTTTATTACATTATATATATATATAGAGAGAGAGAGAGAGATGGGAATATATATTATTTTTAATTATACATTACACCCAAGTATTTTTATGTAACTTAGTTCGACTATTTTTATTTCTTTGTTTTAAAAATAAAGGTGTAAATCTGTGTTTTTAATTATTGTAAAATTTTAGCTTCTAGAAAAAATTACACACTCGCAATCATCTTTTTTTTACTCTTTCTTTGTTTGTTTTTATGCTGTCCTATTTTTCACGACATTTGTTAACGAATTACAAGACTCAAAAGAAAAATAAAGAATTGCTAAAAAAATCTCCTTAAGTCGACAAGCCATTCTGAAAATAAAAGCTCTTACATTATTTTACTAAGAATGATCAAACAGCCTTCATGAGATTTGAAGTTGTTGTTGATTATTTTTTCTTTCAAAAGCCGATCACTAATGAAAATGCACTATCTTAGAGATTTCTTTAATCCATTTTACTATAAATATTTGTATTATTGCTTTTTTTAACATTCGTGAAATGCGTATTCGACATGTAACATATTTTTTAAAATCATTTCAACAAAGTAATTCGATCATAATTTAATTTATACTACATACTATAATTATTTATGTACATTCTATCACATAAAAAGAGATGCACCATGAAAGAATTATCCAAATAGGATGAAAGTCTTCAGATATGATGAACATTTATTGAAACCGAAACATTAACAGTATCCCAAAAATTGAAAATTTTATTCAGAAAATACAGCTACAAAAGCAAATAATGATGATAATAATAATAATAATTTAAAATACTTTAATATACCTCTGGTCCTCACGTACGCTGTTACTCTGGCTGGGCATTGACTTACAGAGTTAACGTGCATTATCCTGCAAGATTTCTGGTCATATACGTTTTAATTGGAGAGTTAGATGGGGAAGATATTTATAGAAGGAATGTCGGAGACCGCTACGCATTCGATCCCAGACGTGCTGCAATGGGAAGAGATCTGGTGATCGTGATGATGAAAAAAATTTTGGAGAAACATGAAAAAAATAAGTAAAAAGGTGCATCATGTATTTCCGGGCATTTTCCTATTTAAATATAAGCCTATGTCTTTTAGAAAGGAGAAGCATTGATACGGGATTTAAAAATTCATCAGTGTACCATACAGCCAAAGAAACCAATTATCAATTGATATGGCATGCCATAACTTCTGGTAGTCGGTCTGTGTGGTGGACGACAGTCAGGTGATTATCATACTACTGTCCAGGACTATCATACTTCGTCTTCCAAGTTCGAAACGGGACTCACTGATGAAAACAATTATATTCCAGTCCTTGAGATTTCATGTAGAATACGCCCTGAAACACTGCAAACGGTGATGTGCAACTGTGAATGACCTCTATGACCACGACCCTCGTTCACTGAGTCACCTGCCGATGGTCAATGTAGTCACTGGAACCAGATCTGTGCGAAAAAAGCATCAAAGGCTGTGAGTTCCAATTAAATGATCGCTCTCTCCTCGTTCTCTATTGACTAGTAAGATTTTGACGCTCTTTGTGACCATGGCTCACCCATTCTTGTCAGCATCGCTTTGACTTAGAGTGTCCGACTACGTTCGGAACCGTGATTTTGCAAAAGCGGATAAATGGATAATTTTCATGATATTTAGTGGCACTTTGATTAGAATATATGTATACAATTGTTTTAAGGACATTTTGACAAAAAGAAATATTTAAATACAATATTTTGGCAAAAAATTAACTTAAGATAATTTTTTTTCAAAATGTTCTTCTTTTGTGAAAAATGCTCTATTATAATAATATTTTGCCTGTATGTAGATCAGACCTCTCTACAGAGGCTCAACTAGAATTTGTGAAATATATAACTCAGAAGTGGGTTTATCCATATTTTACGACAACAGAGGGAAGCAATTTTAAGAAAAAAACGCCGATAATTTTTTCAAGGGGTTTTAACTCTGAAAATAACGTGTATTTTTCAAAAATCATAGTTGAGTCTCTGTAAAGAGGTCTGAGCTATATACAGGAAAAATATTATAATAGAAGCATTTTTCACAAAAGGAGAACAGTTTGAAAAAAACTTATTCTAAGTTACTTTTTTGCCAAAATAATGTATTTAAATAATTTTTTTTGTCAAAATGTCCTTAAAACAATTTTATACATGTAGTCTAATGTAAGTGACACTAAATATCATGTTAATTATCCATTTATGCGCTTTTTTAAAATCACGGTTCCGAACGTAGTCGGATACCTTAAATGTTGCTAGATCCTTGCCTCATTTCGTACAATTGCGTATTTCTGTCAAATAGTAATATTATTCTTATATTGTTCTCACAACCATCTGTGGAGCATTTATACACGAAGCCACAATCGCATTGAAGTTTTGCCTTAGTGTAGAAATATTCTCTGTTTTATACACCATCCGAATAATCCATTACGATGAACTGGAGCTCTAGCTAGTAAATCATTGGTCACCAAAATTTAATAATTTGCATTGTCTGTCGTAATATAAGTGCATATGCAATTTCATTTGGATAATTCCTCTTAAGTGCATCGCTTTTTATGTTATGAACTGTATAAAGTATCTATTTTACTTTTTCATTTTGACTTAAATATTTTTAAATTAATGATTTTGAAGCAGAACACAAAGATTTAACTATAATAAAACTTAAAAACAATCCTTAATTTATGCTCTATATAAAAACGAAATATAAATAATAAGTAGCCAATAACAAGTACACCATCTTATAGTAGAAGATATCCGTTTTTCGAATTTTAATTTTTTTTAGAAAAAGTCTAAAAAGTATCATTTATAAATATTTTTTCCTGGAATTAATTGAATCATTGGATAATACATCTCCCATGCACACTTACTCTACTATAAAAACACACATATATAAAAAAATATATATATAATTACACTTTTACTACTGCAGAAAGGAAGTGACAAATATATAGAGAAAAGAGGACTAAACAATAATATTTTTATCTTTTTCTGTAGTTTCCTATATTGAACCGATTTTAAGTTCAACTTTATTTTTGAAAAATTAATACTATTATTTAATGTGATACACGTTATACTTAAAAAACTATGTATTTGGTTAATTCTAGAATTATTAAGATGAAAATTTATGAGCCACCAAACCCTTTTTCTTGGAAAATATAAGAATTTGAATTTAATAATATGTTATTATTTTGTTGTTTACTTAAAATTTGTAATCCTTATTTAAGAGAATTAATTTTTCTTTTACCTTATATATATATATATATATATATATATATATATATAATGATAAATGTTTACAACAAATATTTGCTATAGTTTATAGCTCATTACGTATATTGATGATGTTCAATAAATCTAGTCTTGAAATGTTTTTGTTAAACAGGTTTAAACTAAAGAATCAAATCAAATAATTATCTTTAAATATTATTTTACCTTCCTCGACAAAATTGTATTTACTTTAAAATGGGAGAGAATTTTGTGTGTGTGTTGCTTGTTTATTTTATTTTAATAGAGTAACAGTACTTACGTTATCAAATATTCAGTATCAAGAGTTAGTTCTGAATCGCTTTTAGAATATTATTTAACGTTTTATTACCTGTGAGGCTATAACGTTAAAAATCAGAAACGCTGAATGTAAGCCTTACACTTCAAAGTATCCCTGAAGCAGTATAGGATTTATACCGGGGTATTGCCAGGAGAAATATTTTTTTTTTGGTGTCAAGTTAAGCTTTTGAGAGATCTTATATTGAAAGAAGAAAAGTGCATCCGTAGATATCTAATGGTCCAAGGAAAGTGGTTCACATCAAAAATTTCTCTACAACAATATTTAAATTATAATGAGATATTTTCTTGTACAATAAGCTACAATACAATAAATAAAAATTCCCTGTAATGAAGTTTTAAAAAACATTTATTTGAAGCTTTTAATATATTTAGTGAGCACAGTTTGATAGTGAGAAAGCAACGCTACAAAAGCATCCGTAGAAACTGGTAAAAATTGGCACAGGGAAGGCAAAATAAATAAATAATGTTCATTTCAAAACGATACAGTAACACTGTGGGTAACAACACTAGGGAATATGTATGTTGTAGGCTCGCTACAGGCGGCGATACAGGCTACAATATATTATGGAACAAAGTCAATGTGTATGCGAATTGTGGGTTGAGAGATAGACAACCATTCGCTTTCAATCATTTACCACAGTTCGTCCTCTGAGAGCAGAGGTGGCAACGCACGTAAATGACAACAAATTACGTCCCAGATGTGCTCGATAGGTGAAAGATAGGGAAGCACCTAGATACACATTGTGTGTTCTCTAAAATTAACACTCTCAGTGACACAATACGATTGATTATGCACTATACTGAATTGATAACTTTGCGAATGAAACAATCATCACATTATGTAAAACGTAATAAGTTTTCAGATGAGAAAAAGAATTTTTATTTCAAATATTATTTAATCTTGAAAAATAATGTATGCTAAAGAAAATATCTATGAAACATGCAGTACATAAAAGTAATTATTAGATACTAACATCAATCTTAAAAAAGTTTATATCTCAAATGTGAAGCTTTAAAGATGCTTTTAAGATGCAATTAAAATGATCTCTAGAGTAAATGTTTAGTAAATAAATAAATGTGAGTTCATCAGTATTAGACATTTTCTATGAACTTATAAATTTAAAAAAAATCGAGAAAATCGAGAGATGATTTTAGACTTTAAACTTCATTTTCATTCATTTTTAAACTTTTATTCAATAATTTTATTTAATGATGGTAGGCAATACGAGTGAAATATATAGTAAATACCAACTTAGTGTTTGACAACGACCAAGTAAGAAATCTTTTCTTTAAAATTAGTTTAGTGTAGAAGCACTGAAGAAAAATTTTTAAAAAAATGTGGATGGTGTTGGATCTTTACTTGCATTAAAGCTAATTTCAATCAAGAATACCGAAGAGGGAATCTTTTTAAGACTTCGTGCAGCAAACTTTTATTTTTATGACGAGTACAGAATACAGAATGATATACGTCATATGATTGCTGTCTTTGGGCAGCCTAAAAAGATACTTAAATTGTACTAACGACAAAAATCTTAATGAATAATACCTTAAAAAGGGTGCGAAAACTACGATGAAATCGAAACAGACTAAACAAAAGTATACGGAAGTCATGGAAAAACACCAAACCTTTACAGTATGCATATGAATCTGATAAGATAAAATAACATAAATCTATCTTGAAGATTTGGGATCCTTAAATTTGGGTATTTTTGACATAAAATCCCTAACCTCGTTCTTTAGCATTTCTAGGTTTATATCGGTCTTTTACCCAATCATTGACAATATTCAGTGCTATAGTGTTGTTCACGAAAATCCATGTTTCTTACGTTTTGGGACAACTATGACTAATCTCTGAGCAAAATGTCTTTGAGTGTAGTTCAGTCCCATGTCAAGGCAAAACCAACCTAAGCAAAAGAAGGAAGGGATTGGTACATATTTCTAGCAGTTTAACTTTAACTATAGTCTTTTTTGCTATGTTTGGTTTTATCTTCGGTAACTATAATCAAGAAACTTTCAGGACAAACTCGTATAGCAATCCATACCGACGAGAAATAAATGAAGCGTCATAGCCATTAAAAGGTGAAAATATCGTGATTCTATCTTCATGCTTACTGGACTTAATTCGTATAACACTCACACCTTAGTTGCAATCGAAAGTCAAAGAAATCACCTTCATCAATGTGAGAGGAACTGTAAATATCCATAAAACAAAATTTTAAAGGGGGAAAATACTTTCGAGTGTGCTCCTTCACTATTTAGATACATGCATAACAAATGCCAAATGGGGATCAGGTCTCTTTATAACGAGAAACTCGTATTTGCCTTTCTTTTGATAAGAGCACATATGCTATATAACTATTAAAAATATATTTACCCCCAGTTTTTCTTACTTTTTTTCCTTTATGTTTTTTTATGCCACGAAATCTGTTCCATTTTTAGAAAGGATGAATAAGTAACATTTTTCCAAAACACACACCAAATTCTGGTCTTACTCAATTAATATCCAGTATAAATTATTTGGAAAATGTATCAGTTCCTTAAAAATTATCAAGAAATAAGTGAAATCTCGATGAAAAACGAAGAGTAAGCATTAATATCATTGTGATAGTGTTTTTCTTAAATTTTTTTAATATTTTCTTACATTTCAATGGATATTTTGTACAAAAAAAGACTATTCATGCTTTTGTATCCATATCAATAAAGCCAATATTCTCAATTAGAAGATTCATAACCAATAACTAGCTGCATATGAAAGTTAAACATATTCAGTTGATAAGAAAAAAACAAATGAAACCAATTAGTTTAAACTGTGGCAGAAGAAAAAAGATAATTTAACCTTCAAAACAACACTTCATTACATATGAGGTATTTTTTTCTCTATAATTTTGACTGCAGTACAACTGCTGTACTTAAGGTATCCGACTACGTTCGGAACCGTGATTTTAAAAAAGTGCATAAATGTATAATTTTCATGATAATTAGTGTAACTTAGATTAGAATACATGTATAAAATTGTTTTAAGGACATTTTGACAAAAAAAATTATTTAAATACAATATTTTGGCAAAAAATTAACTTAGAATAACCTTTTTTTCCAAATGTTCTTTTGTGAAAAATGCCTTCTATTGTATTAATATTTTGCCTGTATATAGCTCAGACCTCTGTACAGAGGCCCAACTATAATTTTTGAAAAGTTCACATTATTTTCAGAGTTACAACCATTTGAAATAATTATCGGTGTATTTTCTTAAAATTTCTCCCTTCTGTTTTCGTAAAACATGGATAAACCGACTTCCAAGTTATATGTTTCAAAAATTCTTGTTGAGCCTCTGTGCAGAGGTCTGAGCTGAATACAGGCAAAATATTAATACAATAGAAGCATTATTTACAAAAGGAGAACATTTGGAAAAAAGGTTATTCTAAGTTAATTTTTTGCCAAAATATTATATTTAAATAAATTTTTTTTGTCATAATGTCCTTAAAACAATTTTAGACATGTATTCTAATCTAAGTGACACTAAATATCATAAATGTTATCCATTTACACGCTTTTGCAAAATCACAGTTCGGAACGTTGTCGGATACCTTAAACAAAGCTCGTTTCCCTCTCCCGACTATTTTTATGACTGTTTTGATACGTAATACGTACGCAGTCGAAGAAAATAAGAACAAAATTTGCGGTACATCAAACATATCACCAAGATTTAAATGTTAACCTTTAATTTAAACTCATAAGGTTAACCGTTAGTGACCTTTTTTATTTTAAAGTGTACGTTTCATTAAAGTTAGATGATGAAACCCCCCCCCCAAGGAAAAATATTTATATTTGTCTCTTATTTTTAATTTTAAAAAGTTTAAAAAAAATTGTAACATTAGTCAATTAATTTGTGTATATTTCTATTGAACACCATAGAACTAAACCATAGCTTGCAAACTGCGAGTATCATAAGAAAAAAATTTAAGTTATCTGACTATGTTCGGAACCATGATTTTAAAAAGGCCCATAAGTGGATAATTTTCATGATATTTAGTGTCACTTAGTTTAGAATACAAGTATAAAATTTTTAAGGACATTTTGGCAAAAAAAAATTATTTAAATACAATATTTTGGCAAAAAATTAACTTAGAATAACCTTTTTTCAAAATGTTCTCCTATTGTGAAAAATGCTTCTATTATAATAATATTTTGCCTGTATATAGCTCAGACCTCTGTACAGAGGCTCAACTATGATTTTGGAAAAGTTCACATTATTTTCAGAGTTACAATCAATTGAAATAATTATTGGCATGTTTTCTTAAAATTACTTCCCTCTGTTGTCGTAAAACAGGGATAAACCCACTTCTAAGTTATATATTTCAAAAATTCTAGTTGATCCTCTGTACAGAGGTCTGAGATATTTACAGGCAAAATATTATTATAATAGAATCATTTTTCACAAAAGGAGAATATTTTGAAAATGGGTCATTCTATGTTCATTTTTTGTCAAAATATTGTACTTAAATCATTTTTTATTGTAATACTATTCTTAAAACAATTTTATATACATTTTCTAGTCTAAGTGACACTAAATATCATAAATATTATCCATTTATACGCTTTTGCACAATCACTGTTCCGAACGTAGTCGGATACCTTAAGCAAATTTATTAAGCAAATATACGTCGAATATGAAGATAATTCTTTTTTTTTTTAAATGAATTGACTGAAAGTCACTAACCTCATAAGTACAAGGGAATTTATTTCTTTTTTGACATCTTGAAGCTCTAGGCGACCTTTTTAAAGAAATACAATCTACGAGAATCTGAAAAATGCTGCCTCATCTTTTTCACAAGAGAAGAATCCATTTCGACAGTCAATACATATTCTAAGAATATGAACAATATGGAGAGAGTTGATAACCCAACTTTTATGACTTCAATAGAATAGAAAAATTTATTTTGAACTACGTACGAAAAAAGCAGTTTTGTTATTATATGGATACTTGAAGATAAAACAATTCAACGTTTTATTTCTCCGAGAGAGTTCGAAAAAGATTTAATCAAAATATTCATTTTGCTTGCTGTTTCAGCAATATATACATTTCATGCAATAAACAAGTATATATCTTAAATTACATTTTTATATCTTTGAAAATTAAAAAAAAAAATATTTCTGCATTTTTATATCAAATAACCTTATTGCTCATATCTGTATTTTTCCGTTGTAATTTAATTAATTTTCTAATATAAAAGTAAGCAAATAATGTATTTTTGTAATGAAATATGTTTAATATGTGTATATAAGGATAAAAAATGATATTTTGAGACAGTAAATAAAAATGCTGAACATTTTTTGAAATTACTTTTTACAAAATGTTATTGCTTTGAAATTAATTTCACAGATTAAACACAATTAAATGCTCTGAATTTTTGTATTTTAGCACCTTAACTCTGTAGCGTGAGAATTCTCGTGTACCTTGGCAATATCAATATCCATAATAGTAATCATAATAAATAGCTATAATCTGCTATAATAAATTATAATAGTTAATATATAATACCATAAAATATATTATGCTTATAATGAGATATATCTAAATTCATAAAAAAGTTTAAAATTCCAGCAATAAAAAAGTTTAAAATTTTGGACAATACTTTGCAAAATAATAATCTCTTAATAATGATTCTAGTTTTAATTCTGATACTGATTTTTCAAGGGAAATTATTTGAAATCTTTTATATTACATTTTAATACGAGGAAACGCATACAAATTATTCTTATGATTAATAATAAAAGATGATGATGAATTAAAAAAAAAATTTATACAACAGTAATAAGCTAAAAAAGATAAAATATTGAAACTGAAAAATTTACGAGACAAAAATATTAAGAAATAGTATATTAATGTTCTATAGACCTTAAAAAACTATTGAGGGAATCATTTCGTGAACTTCTAGGGGTTGGATTTAGACTATATTGTTTTGGTTTGACTTTAATATTAGCCATTTCGCTTTTTGTACTTCTTTCTTCATATTTTAAAACTACTGAAATTTAGATCTTGGTTTTTTACCCCCTTTTCTTAATCATTAATAGGTTTTGTTGTAGATTTTGTGCTTTAACTATATTGTTCATTTAACTATATTTTTCACATGAATCAAGTTTTCCCAACTAATAGCAACAATGCTGCTTTTCATTTCTTCTTTTTCCTTTTCACTGTTTTATATAAAAGCCACACTTGTTAGTATTGTTCTGCGCATCATTATAACATAAAGTTTCATTGTAGATGAAAATGAATTCATATTCTCAGTCACATAAGAATAACCTAAATCGTTGTTATCTATAATATACATCATCCCCATGATTATCTTTTACTTGAAATTCCTTAAATTTTTTTTAAAAAAAACTAATTAAAACTAATTAACAAGCATTAAGTACTCCTTCCGCTAGAATGTAAACAATTTATAATCATTTGGCATAGTTAGCCACATCGACATTTCAATGGGATAGACATTAAAAAGGAAAATTAAAACAGTATAAAGTAGCACTTAGTATACGTATACTTTTATAAAATAAAATCAACATTTATTGAGCTTAAAAATAGTTACAAACGAAGCCTGAAAGATGATTTTGTAAGCTAATAAGGCTTTTAAAGTTATTAAATCAATCTCCAATATACCAGACTGATGATGGTTATATCATGTAAAAGAAAATCGCATTAAGCAGTTAAGTAAGTTAATTAAATTTTCGAAGCATTTTATTTTTAACTAATTTTCTCCAAAAGGGAAATCCAAACATTTTAATTATAAGATAACTTCATCATCAAACTTAGATGAATTCTATACAGAATGAGAATATTATCAGATTCGATTCATTTTAATTAAGATTAAGTTTCCATCTGCCTTTGAAACTGAAAATGTTTACATCTAACTTAGTTTATTCGCGGCAACTTTTAACTGTTAATCCTTTTGACAGGACGATATTCATTATCCTAAGGTGATTTTGCCTTTCTGTAATGAAGAATAATGTTAGGACATTGGGATAAAGTTTTAGAAGTTTTAAAAAGCTATTTCCCAACTAAGGCTGTGTGTGCAAGTATTCTATCAGAGTCCAATAAAAATAAAATATAACTTAGTAAAAATTAATGAGAACAAAATAGAAAATTTAAAATTCAGCCCAAAAATAATTAAAAATTTCTTTCAAGTAATGTAAGAGAGTATTCTGACTTTCAAACATATTGTTCAAAATAACAAAAAACAATGATAATGTCTTTCAGACACAGATGTTAATCTCTTCTTTTTTGCTAAGTATTTCAGGGTAGTAAATTTTAATTATATTTTAGGTTTTGGTATATATATACGAAATTTTAACTGATATTTAATTTTTTTTTTAATTTTAAAGTAAATTTTTAATGTTTTTCTCAAAAGAAGCATACAAATACTGATTTTTATTAAATCATTGCAACTAATGTAAGTACATTTAAAATTTGAGTAATATATAAGTATTAGAATTTTGTTACTTATGGAGATTATATTTTAATGGAATATATTACATAATTATATAAATTACATTACTTATGGATATTATCACCATTCGCATAAGTAATCATGAAAAATTTGCATTGTGAGTTGCTTTCGTTAAGAATAAATAATCCCCAATTTCGTTGAAATTCTTTAACTTTCTTTTTCATTTACATTAAAATTAAGAAAAATAGGTCACCGTAATCAAATTTGTACTTTTCACGTAATACAGAGTCCCAATACTTTTGCAAAATCAACTTTTTTCTCTCTTAAAGGTAACAAAACTTTGAGACAAAGTTTTTAAGTTTTTAATTACAAAGTTTTTAATTAAAAAATTTTATTAACAAAATTTTATTTTGTTAATAAAATTTTTTAATTAAACTAACAAAATAATACCATGTTTAATACCAAATGCATTTCAATTAACTGAGTAAAAATTAATCATAAGTATAAAAAAAATTAATAAATCTTCAATATGAATTAAACAACATAATAGAAACATTTTCTCATGAAGTACTGGATATGCTTCACCCATAGTTAGGATTTTATATTTCTGTTTATTTTAATGTACGTTGCTCAATTTTGCTGTAATTTTCTCCAAAGGGGCAGATATAATAAAACAGTCAAAATATTTTTGAAAATATAACACTTAAATCATTTGTTTTCCATAAATCCAAACAACTCATGAAAATTAAAAAATATATATATTTTAGTCAAATTGCTTACGAATAAAAAACTACTTGTATGTTGCAACATTTTATTCTATATTTCACAACTTTCTCTCTCTTACTGTAGTATCTTTTTTTTTTACTTTGAAAAAAATATTTGAAGCTTTTTGTTGCAAGATCTAGTAGACTTGTTGAGGAATTTTTATGTCGCAATAACTTTATTTTTATTTAATTCATTGAAACGCTTTATTACTTGTCCTGTTGCAATTTTTTGCTGCTTAGAACAGAATTTTAGTGACTTTCACAGATGCAAGGTAAACTTTTGTTTGAATTGGTACTTTTACACTTTTATCATGTTTTCTTCTCTTAACAAAAAAAATTACTAAGTACCAGTATAGAAATGCAATGCTTTTTTCTCTTTATTTGATTAATTTTTATAGATTGAGGAATAGAAACTATGATTCACAGCAAATAATGATTGAATACATTATTTATTGATAATAATTGATGGAACTGTGCAAGTTATAAATGATATTAGACATGGCATCAAATCAAGATTTATTCTTGAATTGTTCGAAAATTTAATGAATTTAATTAAAAAAAACTGGTTTGTGCGGAAACAATACTTCCTTTTAATTTAAACATAATTCAAGATTTATTATCACATGTATTTAGTTTGGATTGGATTACATTTTACCAAGTTACAGAGACTGGTTATTAGCAAATGTTCTGGGTTAATCCCACAAAAATTATCCATTAGGATATGTGATTAAGAATTTTTTCTTTTATGAGTTAAGTAAATTTTTTTTTACATAATGAGCATTATCATGAGCAAATTTGGCTTTGCATATTAATCTAATAGGTTCTTTCGCGAACATATATGAAATAGTGTCATTGAAAAAAAGGTTGAATTATGATGCTGGAATCCTTACATCTGCATCATAATTTATATTTTTCTTTCAATACAAATCTTTTAAAACGAATAGTAAACTTTTTTTTAAAAAAACAAGAAAATCATAGCCATTTTTTTTTAAAAAAATACATACAAAAAAATCAGCAAATTGAAATTTTAAGAATATCGACAAAATATTTTCAATAAGACTTCTTAAAATAAGAATAAAAGTAAATTTTAGGCTTCCATAAGAACGATAAGAGCAAAAAACGTATATTTTTATAAATCTCGTTTCTTTTCACCTTGTCTACATATTTTTATGATATTACTACTTAAATATATTTCATAGCATATTGAAAGAAATGTAGAGCATAATTTCTAGAATTAAAAATTACTTTGTTAAATAGAAACATACACCAATAAAATACGATATTATAATGAACTACTAAAGAATTTAATTTCCCCGAAAAGTCGAAATAACGAAATCTACCAAAGGACATGATTGTTTTTCATTTGAGGAAAACATGCTGTATTAGTTGTTTTTAAAAAATTACCGTATGGTTTCTCAGCATATTTAAAATATCAATATCGAAGAAAAATATGATCGAAAGATAAATTCATTCTGCCAAAACATTGAACTTCACAAATTGTATCGATTTCTCTTATGTTGCTCTATACGATATGATAATAATTATTAACTTACATATTATTCAATTCTAATTCCTACTAAATTCAAATGTGTTTTGTTCTCAATTTACTTTAAAATAGGACATAATTCAATACCTAGTCCTTATACGCTGATGCAGTTCTGATTACATACTCAAACTTATTCAAATTTCAAACTTATTTTATTTTACTCTATACAAAATATTTAACTGTGATGGAAGTATATCAGAAATCCGTACAACAATCAGAAAATTTCCAATCATTTAACAAATTGAAAAAGTATGTTTTTTTTTATTTTCAATTAAGTGTAATTATTTTTTCACTGATAATACATTTCCATTATCGAATATGAAATAACTATTAAAATGTAATGAAAAAACCAAATTGATATATCTTTATTTCTCTTAGTTAAGATAGGTATTAATTATATATTGATCTATTGCTGTCACAACGTAATATTCAAATTTAAAGTTATTATAATTCGTTTGAATATCTCCGTTTTTAGTGAGATATTGCCTTTTAATGAAATTCTACTTGAATGTTGCTTAAAGAAAATATCGAAATCATTTCTTATTTTTCCGATATGTTCCGCTTTCTCGTATTGAATAAATTTCTTACTAATAAGTTTATTGTATCATAGTTGTGTTCAAGAAAATGTATTAAAAATTGATTAGTAAAATTTGTTGTAAATAAATCTTGTTTAAATATAAAAAAAATATTATATTTATATGACAATTTTATAAAAGTTTCTTTACAATCTTCCATCTTCTCAAAAGTTTACAGTTTCTGATTTGATATTTTCAAACTAATAATAGAGAGTATAGCGCTGGAAAAGTTCATAAATGAAAAAATAGGATAATTTCGGCTCAGTTAATCTAAAAACTAATCATTTTATGAAAATCAAGTCTACAATCTGGAGCAATTTTCTGATATTTTCTTCAAAATTTACTTGTAATATTATTTTATTTAGGATTACGTAGACAAGAAACATACTGAATTTTTTGAGGACATTGTGTCAAAATTTTAAGGTTTACTGGGTAATAGTAAATACTAAAACACATTACTAAATAGCAAAAAATTACAGTATTGTTTTGAAACAAATGATTTTAATGTCGTGTAACAATGCTCAATGTTTAGCAGTAATAGATAGATTTCATTCTTCAAAAGTAAATATCAAAATTTTCCGATTTAAACATTTAATTGATCGCTAAATTTCATTAAGTGTAGAGCATTTCCCTTATATAAGTGACTGTTAAAGTTATCTCTTATCAGAATGTCCTTACCACTTCTTTTCTGAAATGTAACTTATTATGATTCATATACAGTTCTCTATTTGTAATACGTGCTCATTTCTGCAAACCTCGTGCTTTCCTATTTACAACTACTACTATTTTTTGCACTCATATAACGTATCAGATCTGAGAATTAAAAAAAAAATATGTTTACTGATGCTAATATTTTTATGTTAAATATCTAATTGCAAATGTTATAAAAAAAAGTATGTTATATAATTCTAGAATACACTTTTTCCTTTAAACAAAAAGCATTTTAAGTAGCATTTTACCCCAAAAAGATAGTAAAATACTCTTTCTTCATACACATGCACACACACATATATATAAGATCATTGATATTACCATAAGTTCAGTTATTGCATACAGATCTTTTTAGTAAAAATACAAACTTTAAATCCTTTTTGCATTATTAAGCACTTGAAATTCCCATAGAAAACATGCAAATTGCTAACTATAATGGATTTCAAAAGATCTGGTCATTTTCTCTAAGAAGTGTTTTCCTTAGGTAAAAAGAAATAATGTATATTTTCTAGACTTTTTTTATAAATTTCATGTAAGAAAACGTAACTTTAAGAAAACTAACATAGATAATCCTGTTTTGTGACTTTCATATTTAAAAAAAAAAAATCTTACAAAGTACAACTTTCTGGTGTCAAGTGCTGTTATGCAAATATTCCCTGAAACACAATTCTCATGTGACCCGATTCTAAGCATGGAAATGTTTTTTCTCTCCAGTTCTAACATGTAGTGAATCTCAAACCGTAATTGCTTTCTGTTTCTAGGATTTTGAAGTACTGAATAAAGAGTCCAAAAGATATTTTGTCACAAAAGTAAGAAAAAGTGAAAACAAGACAGAATTCAATTCCTTAAAACATTGGCGAGAGAGCAATAATTTTATCCTTTTGAAAATATATTATACTTAAGAGGTTTCGGCATATTTTGAAATCGTGAAAGTGCATGCACGAGACATTGTCACTAATTTTGTCACAAAATATGTCTTAGAATTATAAAGTAAGATATTGGAATTCAGAAGCTTTTATGTTCATGTTCCAAAGTCAGTTACTCGAATATACAATAAGTAGCTAGTAAGCTAATTATCAAAAGAAAATAGAAAACTCTATTGTAATTTTCATGCCTATATGGAAAAAAAATCATTAAATGAAATTTAAATTATTCAAAGTATCAATAATCTTTATAGTACAAATAATACTATTTTTGAATTTCGTTTATTGAGATTTGTAGATATTGTATAAAATACACCAATAAAAAATTTATAAAACTAATTAAACTAATTCATACAAATAAGTATTTATTTATAAAAAAAAATGCTGCCATTTTATAAAAATAATTATCTAATCTATATGACGATTTTTCTTTTTTTTTTTTTTGATGAAAAATATTAAATTCTTTATTGAACTAGACTTCTGAATCTATTTCTCCAAGCGCTTTGTTTAATTTTCATTTGAAACGAAGTAACATTCAGGGGTTTACATTCTGTAGATAAGTTTGGGATTTAGGACCCCGAGGTGTCCATTCTGTTGCTCATGGGGTAAAATGGCTGTTTGACAAAACGGTTGACGAGCCCTCGGGATGTCCTTTCTTTTTTTCAATTACCGCTCAATCGCATTCTTTTCTTCCTTTCTCAGAGTCTAGATTTCAAGTGAATGCTGTTGCTCTTTTAAATGGGCTAAATTCATGGCGGTCACATGATAAATGCAATCAAGTGTTCTCCATTGAATTAAAAACTGGAATAAGACTTGTAGTTCTACAGGAAAAACATACAGAAAATTTCAAATTTTATAATTGGGTAAAGGTGTTTAAGTATTAAAATTCTTCAAAAGGTTTTTAAAAATTAATACATGTATTATACGTGCATTTTGATTATTAATGGGATTGTCATTGTTGGAAAATATATACATTTTAAAAGAAAGTGTTTCTGCAAAAAGCAAAAGATGCTGCAAACTGATTACCTAAAACACATGATTTTGATTATCATGTGACAATGACGTCACACGAATATAGTCAATTATCAAATCAGATCCAGGTTTCAAAAATATGGCCCTTGTGCCAATAAATCCACACAACAAAACAAATATAAAAATATTTAATAAACCTGAAACAAAAGGGGTCAACAAAGAACAAAGAATTTTTGTTTACTAAATATACAGAGTGTTTATAAATGAATATCGGAGTTTTAACGGTTTATAGTAGTTTTATTACATTTAACTTATTAGAATAACTCATACATCTAATAAAACACCAACTGGAACAGTTTTGTTTGCCGACATGTGTGCGCATGCACGCGAAACGATTGTTAATTTGTTTTCACCTTTCCCGCTGATCAGCACGCTAGTAGAAAAATGGCAACTAGTGAATAGAAAGCGTTTTGTGTTCCCTAGTTTGCAAAGACAGAATCTGCTATTACTGTGCAACGAACGTTCCGGTGGACACCTCAGTGGACATGTGAATACTCATAATGCGCGCATCTGGAGCTTAGAAAATCCTCTCGAGGTGCTAGAATCACAACGAGACTTAAATTGAAGGTTTTTTTGTGCCATATCTCGGCGGAAAGGGTAAGGGCCTTTCGTTTTCGGAGAACCTACTGTAACTGGTTATACCTATCTTGATGCTCTACAACTATGGCTATTTCCTCAATTGAGAGAAAGTGAACCAGATAACTTCATTTGGCAGCAAAATGGTTCACAGCCTCACTGGCATCTCTCAGTACGCGATTGGTTGAACATCACTGTACTCGACCAATGAATTTTCCACAAAGGGCCTCACGCTACAAAAGGGCTTCACGTTCATCCGATCTGACGCTATGTGATTTTTATCTGTGGGGGTTTATTAAGGATTGTGTGTACGTACCTCCGCTACCAGCTGATCTTCCAGACTTAAGACACAGGATTGAAGCAGTTGTTGCAAGAATTACCTCAGACACACGGAACAAAGTTTGGGATGAACTCACCTATCTACTTGATGTGTGCCGTTTGACGAATGGAGCTCACATTGAATATTTGTAAGGTTGTAGGTAAAACTGTTTCAGTTTCTCTTTCATTCTATTTATGAATTGTACTTGTAAGTTATATGCAATAAATATTATAAAGCCTTAAAACTCCGATATTCATTTAGAAACACCCGGTATTATTTCATTTTCGTTATACATTAAATTATCTCACACACTTTGTGATAACAAATTAAAACGGTAGGAAATTAAAAAGCATTTATACTGGGAAATCAAAAGGGAATCTTTATTTCTTCATTAACTTTTTTTTAAAAAAAATACTTTTAAATTTATATTTTACTAACTGGATGGCCCGGCGTTGCACGGGCTTCTTCAAGTGTACAGCTTTATGCCTCGGAAGATTCCCCTTCCCTTTCAGTGTCAGCACTTCTGTGATTTATATATTAATGTCATTAAAATACTCTTTTTCGAAGTTTCTTCCACATTTTTGTCCTGTCGGGCGTGTCTGTTTAATCACCACTTAGCTCGACATTGCAAGGGCTTTTTCCGTGGGTACAATTTTATCCCCATGGAAATTTTCCCTTTCTCTCTGGACACTAGTATTTCTGTGTGTGTATGTTACTGAGCGATGTGAGGGATTTCTATATTTATGTCATTTAAATCTAATTTTCAAAAATTTCTTCCACTTCTCTTTGTCAGACAGATTTCTTTTCCCTCCGTTCAGCAAAGAGTTGTATGGTTTTTTTTTCAAGTATAAAACCTCCCTTTTTTCACCGAGGAATAAGATCTTCTTTTTTCAAATTTCTATATTCGATTAAAAATTTACAAAGCTAATACAGTTTTGTTCTAAAAAAAAACAGACAATGTACGAATTTATTATTAAATAAATAATTTGGTAATAAATAATAAAACGCAATATAACTTTAATTCTTAAAAAAATTATTTATATCAATTTTCGTTAAACAATGAATCAAAAAATGTCTACCGTTAGCTATGAAACGACTGCTTTTATCTGGATGGTTGATTTTTTTGATTAAATATATGTAACTGTGAAAAAAGAACTGTGGGGGGAAAACCTAAAAATTTGTTAACATTCCTTTAATTAAAAAAGATTTAACAGGAAATAGTACTATTTAATAAAAACAGGGCATCATTTTCCTATATTTTAAGGTTTTTCAGTAAATTATTTCTCTAAAAGAAAACTATCAGTTGCAATGTATTATTAAAAACTAAGATCGTATTAATTATTTTATACATAAAACAATGAATGATTTCTTAAAATTCAAACTAATAAATTGGATTTGGAAAATTCATTATTTACAATCATTGTAAAAGAAAAAGCATTCAAAAAGAAAAAATCTTTATCTGAAAGAAAAATCTTATCTCTTTAAGTACTCTCCGTAAGTTGTTTTTCCACACATGCGCTATAAGCTCTCAAGCTCGTGTGTTTTGAGGTAGCTTTCCCGTAATTAACTATTACTGGCATTTGGAGATTTTTCCAATTTTTTCGTTGTATTTTTACGGCTCCCAAGACAGAAAAAATACATCTTCTTTAAAAGTACTTTATGTATAAAGAAAGCAAAATTTTTTTTAATTAAGATATTCCAAAAATTTGTTGAGGTTTTACAATATTTTGTTTCAAATTAACTTGGAAAAAGTACCAATCTGCTTGAAAAATAGTTTTATCTTTTTTTAGGAATTTAAATCATTATAGAAATTGAGATTTTAAAAATATATTTCAAGTTAATCACATGTTAAAAACATTTATTTTTTAAACAAAGTTAATTAATACAGTCAATAGAGCAACGTCATGATATTCCATTTTGGCTGAAAACTGATTTTCGACGCCAACTTTTGTCATTGTTGTAACAATAACAGTGTTACAACAATGCAGACAAATCAAAGTTGGCACCAATAACTGGTTAAAACTGGTTTCAATTAATATCTTTTTAACTATTTGCTATATCGGACCGAATTGTGAAACTAAACCATTCTCAAATCTACTGGAAGACACAAAAATTTTCATCAAAATAGGTCCAGCCGTTTAAGAGGAGTTTAGTTACATACACACGCACAGAAGAATTTTATATATAAAGATTTAGAACAGGTATACCTCGTATAAAACGATTAATTCGTACCATGCTATATCGAAACCGTGTTATACGAGACTATGTTATACGATACTTTTTTACTTAAGTATTTAAATTAATATTTTATTTATTTATTGAATTAATTATGTATGTGCATAATATAAATCAGGGCAATATGTACTGTGTGTGTTGTAAAGAAACCGTGTTATACGAAACTTTAAAATAATATGAATCAAGGCAATATGTACCGTATTATATTGAAATCAAGTCTTAAGGTGTAAAATTTTGATACCTGAAATTTCGTTCCAATAAAACGTACAAATTAAAAAGTAATTTAACTTCAAGTTTTTAATCAAAAACAAACTATACAATACAAAAATTAAAAGTACAACAAAAAATATTTTCAAAAAATAATAATTATTATTCTAAAATAAATAGAAACGGCTTATTAAGACCACAAAATTAATTTTCATCATCACTCACATCAGAAATTACAGCTAATTTATTTTATTTTAAGAGTTGGTTGAAACTCATCTTCACTAGTTACTTCTCCATCATTACAAAAGTTATCTGACGTAATTTAAATTACCTGTCTGTTTCGATCTTGTAAATCTTTAAAAATTTCTCTATCAGGATCTTTAGAACTTTGCTATTCTCTTTCAAATCTTCTTCGCTAACTTTTACTGGAAAATCTTTTTTCAACAAAAAATTTTCTAATTTTTTAGCTAAAGCTATTCCTTTTTGCCGATCAATTAAATTCAAATAAGCAACGATATAATATTATAAATGTTATCGTGTAATATGGAATCCGTGTTATAAAAATCACAAATTTTATACCGTGTAATATAGAATCCGTGTTATAAAAATCACATATTTTGTACCGTGTAATTTCGAAACCATGTTTTACAAGTACCGCGTTAAACGATGGACTCCTGTATACCGTTGTAGAAGCATACGGAAATAGCAAAAGAAGATATAAAGTAGAAAATAAAATTTCCCGGAGAGAAATCAGGAACGGGAACATGTTTCAGCTTGATACAAAAATAGTTGATTTTAGTCCTTGTTGAAAGAGATTCCGAATGTACCTGATTAATAGAGTTAAATAGAAATTTGTACCTCGTATACTAAATATAAACGATATTCAGAATATCATACATCCTCATAAAAGAGAAATACTTTGTGCAATTACAATTTATTAACAAATTGAGCATTGATTAGTATTCTCAGCTATCATCAATATCCATGCTAAGTACTATTATATATAAACATGGTGAATAAAATAAACTACAATTTCTTAACTTTACATTATAGAAGAAAAAAACATAGTCTCCATCCAAAAATAAAAATCGTTTGATTTTCCCCAGAAGGACATTAAATGAGAATATAGGAATGTTTTTTTCTTCTTTTTCTAAATCAAATAACTTTTACTTTTAACAATAGTTTTACAAAAAAATTAATTACTTATTTTGTTTATAGATATTAAAACATTACTTTAAGATCCTTTTTCCCTCTATTTAAATCAACAATTTCACTGTTGTTCACCAAACTAGTAAGAAATAGTTTGCTAACTCTAGTTTTAGTAAATATAAGTATTTCCAAAAGACTAGTAAAATGTTATGTAAAGAGACTCATTCAAATGCTTTCTGTATGAAACTAGACAGACTTACGACATTATAAATAAATGATAGTTTCATAAAAGGTAGCAGAATAATCATATGAATAATTATCCAGAGAGCTTCTAACGGAAAATATTTGATCGTACAATACTTTGAACTACGTAAACATTTATGGAAATAAATTTCTCTTCAGAGAATGCAGGTAGGAAATGTATTTCAATGAATGTTATCAAATTATACACACGCTCAGTGCTTTGCAGATTAATATTATGTGAAAGAGGGGACACAAAGTTATTAACTCATACATTTTAAATATGTAATACTTAAAATGTTTGAATAATAATGGTAATAATTTTTTCGATAATTTAAAAATTATATTTGCCAATAGAAACTTAAAGAAATTACAGTATTCATTAATAAAAAATATGGGTGAAAATTTCATGTAAAATGCAACAACTACATTATAATAACATATTGAAATATTTTCAATAAAGTTATAGGAGCTCTGGTATTCTAACATTTACAATATGGTCACTGCAATATAATAAAGAGTGAAATAAAGGTGACAAGTATGGTCGTGGTAATAATATATTGCAAGGCTTCTATTTTTGTTGAACGGTTCTGTGTGAGTATTAATTTCCTGTCTTTCTGCAAGACCGCATAAGTTGGGGTTTTTTCAGACATTGTAGTTTATATAGACACCGACATATATCATTTGATGTCCATTTTCTGTGTTTTTATTCCAAGGAAAAACAGGATTGAAGAAAAGAAAACTTTTAAGTCTATCCTTTGTAATATATTGCACTATAAACGTTGGAATTTGATTTACATAACACATTATTCTATAAAGATTATGCGTGGTTTAGAAAATTATAAACTATTGTACTTATAAAAACTCTTTACAATACTCATTTTCTTTAATATAATATAAATTTCTTTTATAATTTCAAATTTAATTCTTGTATAGTGCTTTAGAATTTATATTACAAAAAAACTAAGACTGTGTATAAATATTCTGCGCTTTCAATGAACAGTTTTTTAAATTTTTTCTCACTCTATTTCTTCTATATTTTGAAGTCACTAAAAACATTTATTTTAGCAATATCTTTGCAAAAATAAATAATATATATATATATCCATATTTTTTACACAATTTTGATGTGACACGATACACAATTGTAACGAATTTCTTTGTTCTAGCACGAATTAAAAAAATTGGGGGGATTCGTTCCCTTTCGATGAGGACTCTTTGATCAAATTTATGATATAGTTTATGATAATAAATAATTCTCTAATGATGAAATTGAAAAAGTGAAGTTCAACTATTAACAACTGACTTAATTCGTGAGGGATTGAAATTTGTTAAAAGTGTGGAACAACATTTTCTTACTCATGATCCTGACAAAGTAAATGCACTAAAATTTCAAAGTAATCATAAGCAACTTCCGAAATAAAAAAAAACAGCCGCTTATAACATAATTTGTAACAACAAAATAACTAAAAGATGCCATTAAAAGTGAACGAAATTCTTTATTTGAATCAAAGCCGATGGTTGTGCAAGGCATATCTGGCACATTTACTGATGATAGCAATTTTTATCCAGTTCGTAACAAATGAGCACGCTTGTTATCAAGTAGCGATGAATAGTTGTTATTTATTAGTTTTATTCACAATTTCTATTTGAATTTTTTTTTCTTGTACGTACTTATATACATAATTTTCGCTGTACACTAATCCTTTTTTTTTAATAAAAATAAATTGGTTTTGTTGTATGAATCTGTAACAGGAATTTCATTATTACTTTTTTTGCAAGGTTTTGGGGGGAAATATTTATAGAGTTTCTTCATCTTAATCGAGATTTTTTAAAGTTGTGGAGGGTATTCCCGAATTTACGATATGTTGCATGAATTTTTTACACGATATTTTTTGCACGGTTTTCAAAGGAACTTATCTATTGTATAAAAAAAGAGTTGGGTATATGTTATACTTTATCTTTCATGATCAAGTTACTTCTGTATCTCAATTAGAGATTATTAAAAACTGTGTATATATATATATAAGCTTTGTTTTCTTGTTCCGATCGATAGATCCTGTAAGAGTTCCCCGTTGCAACAACAAGAAAATTCGCTTCACTGTCCTCACAGACACATCTGCCGTACTCCTCACATTTATTTGTTGCTATTATACGACACGCTGTCGCTTGTTTGGTAACATTGTGGACCGAGGAATGCTGAATTCTCTTACAGTTACCAAAATGGAATGTCCCATGCGTCTAGCTATAACTAGCATTATGCTTTCAAAGTCTAATTATTCCCATCATGTTGCTATATAATCCCGTCAAAAAACTATTCACATGAATAATTTGAGAACAAAGGAATATTCTGGCAATGCCCTACTGTGGGTAAAACATTTCTTAATCGGATGTTACTATTATCTAGATATTTGATATGGCCATTTCCTATCCCATGACCTTTGGCATTTCAGTGTTTGTATATATTTATGCATGTACAGTTTATGTATTTGTATAAGAATCCAATTTAATGTGTAAAAGGGACGCCTGTGACAAGGAAAAATGAACTTCTTTTACACCAAATTTCTCACTTACTTAAATTAAAAGCAATGAGAATAATATTCCTATAGTAAATTACCTGTACGTTTATGTACCTGTTAATGTAAAAAAATCTTATTTTAAAACATAAATAATTCTGTAAGAGCAATTAATAATCAATAAAATATTTTTTTTTATTTTAGAGTCATGTTCTTACCTTTAGGTACATTTTGCATGAAACCCACTGCATACGTAGCTTTAAAATTTTGCAGAGTGTTTTTTAACATAACAGTCCATATTATGTGAGTTTAAATCAAATTATTTATAAAAAAATTTACAATTTTTTTTTAATTTTTGTGATTCAAATTCCTTCTAAATTTTATGCAGAAACTGTTTTACATCTAAAATTTGTGAATGTTAAATTGAAAAAAAAATTCATTCGCTTTATAGAAAATTTGCGAATCTTGTAATACTCAAAATATCAGTACTAAAGGTAAAACAAATTTTGAAAAAAGTGTACCGGAGCACCAAAAAATTCATTTCAAGAAAATTAGAAATAAAGATACCTTCACCTAGGATTTTGCATAATAACAGTTTTAATGCAATATAAAACCATACAATACTTAATTGGAATAATTTGCATCATTTTTCAGTTTTTAGTTTGTAAATTTTAAATTCTAGATTATTTAGAAGTTTTTTTAATTATTCTTTCCCTACTTCATCAACACGTGTCATCAATGATTCACAACGTCTTCTATTTAAAATATCAAAGTCTTAAGTCTGTAATTTCTAGTGTTGTTACTTTTTTTTGCAAATTTTAGTTACAAGATATTACGGAATACCTTACACATATTCTAAGTATTGATTTAAAAACACAGAAAGGAAATGTCTCAGAGTTAGTTTGATGTATATTTTAAATCGGAACTCTCTCTGCTTTTAAAAATTATAACTAAAGAAGCTCTGTTTTTGTACTCACACATCTGAATATTTATTTATTTTAAAGTAAAAACAATAGTTATAAGCATGAAGAATTAGCTGTAAGTGTTCAAATGTTAACAATAAACAGTTAAAAATAAAGAGATATCTCTATCGTTCAAGTTGTGTAATTAATTTAATATAATCCTTAAGATTCACTTTGTAGCATATCCACTTGATTAATAATTTAAGAACACTGAGTGTTTATAAGTGTAAAATTAGAAATAATTAACGTTTTCAAAAGCAAAAATTTGTTTTAAAATTTTGTAACCTTATTTAAATTTTCCTTAATATTTACTCAAAAAATGTAGAATTCTCAAAAATTTCTAACATATAATACAGGAAAAATACATTCCTCTTGTATAGTAAAAATTAATATTTTATAATGCATGTTAATACAAAAAAGATTTTAAAGAAAGTGTACCGGAATCACAGTTACAATTACATTTGCTTACAATTTTAAAGTTCAATTTTCTAGCGTTATATTTATCGAATTCTTATAAATAATGCATCTATGGATACAGCGAAATGCACTTTATTTTTTTAAAGTAAAATAAAACATTACAAATTTTGAAACATTTTAACTTACCATAATCGGTTTTAAATGCAATTCGAGTTTATATATATATCACTACTTAAAGAATTTATGGCAATGTTAACCTAAAGAAACAAACCTTACCTTAGGTGGTTAAATTCACAAAGCTCAATAGATTTAATTAAGATATAAGATTATCATACTTCATATTTACTGATCTTTCTTTTAAATGTTTTGTCTTTCCAATAAAAAAAATAAGTCAACGTTTAATACTCGAATAAAGAGGTTTTCGATTTCAAATCTTTGTTGCCTTGAAATCCTTTGACTTTTAATATTTCAAAAATATTTTTATCTCTTAAGAAACCTATTTCAAGACGACATTTCTTGCAAGTAACAGGATAAAAAATGGTCCCCTAGCATTGCACAAGGATTTTATTATCATGCAAGGAAACAACTTGGAGGCCACTAAGGTCTGAAAACTTTTAGACGACGAGCAGCGCAATAGTACTGTGCCATTC
The DNA here is from genome assembly GCA_019973955.1 of Trichonephila inaurata madagascariensis. Taxonomy (NCBI): domain Eukaryota; kingdom Metazoa; phylum Arthropoda; class Arachnida; order Araneae; family Nephilidae; genus Trichonephila; species Trichonephila inaurata. The sequence continues at coordinate 263,200 of BMAV01026241.1, read as the reverse complement.
TGGAACAAAAATAAATTCTTTCATGTGTTCTACAGAAATTCAGAGAGATTTATTGGAGAAAGTTAGGGAAAAACTGCTCAATTTTAGAGGAAGCTTAAAATAAAAGACGCAAGCTATAAAAAGTTAGTTGCATCGAAACTTTTTTCATTAATATCTGAGATTAAGTATTGATTTTTTATAGTCGCGGTTTCCATGTAATGACACAAAATCAAAAAGTTAGAAAACATATTTCGTAAATTTTTGGAGTGAGAAAACAAGTAATTTTCAATTTCAGAAACTTCAGAAACGTTAATGATTTTGCTTGGAATAAGGGGGAATTTTTCGTTCACATACTGCAAGCTTCCAAACTCAACTTTAAATCCTGGTTTTTGAAGTTTAAATTAAAGAACATTTCATTCGTCATTGTCGTCATTTGCTTTAACAGATTTTCAGTATTTGAAATTTTTTTATTCCATGCACCTAAAAGAAGTCTTCTGATTTGTTTTCCAGTAATTTTGATTTCAAAATTTTATTCTTAAACAATTCTTTAAAGTTTCTTACATCCTCAAAAGTCTTTTTTTTTTTGTAAGCGTGTTTGAATTTTATGACAACTAATACTTCATATGGAATACATTTTAATAGAAAATTGTACCTGATAAAAAAATATATATATGCTTGCATCTTTTGCTTTAAAATGCAATATCTTGTAAAATCCTTCAATATTTTTCTTAAATAAATTATATTAGAAAACTTTTATTTTAATTTAAAGGAATTACTTTCTATTATTCTACTCCTTACGCCGATTACATTCATGATTTTATGAACTAAATATACAAGTTTATTATCAAAATACATTAAAAAGCATATTGCAAATATTTTTACCACTGCTATACTTTATTGTTTTGTAATTTGTATATTAAAAATATTAATAACTATCAACTTACTATGTGAAATTTAGAGACACTCCATTGTTACAAATATAATTATATAAATAAAATGAATATAACTTATTATCGAATCTCCCTTCCCGCGCTATTACAAAATATGTAAACCTTGGATAATTTCTGATATTTTTCATGTAAATTCATACCTTTCTGAAAGTAAAGAAAGGTTATTTATGCATTTATTTTTTCCATTATTTCTAAAAAATAAATACGTTCGTAATATAAAAGGAATTGGCAATTTTTATAGTTAAATAGAATAATGAAGGATATATCGCCTAGGCTATTTTAACTGTGTGTGTTGGGAATTCTATTTAATTTTGCCAGTGCCTTTTTAAACTGAATACACAAATTTTTTTTTTGCTTTTTATTGAATAAGACATCTTTAAAATTAAATACTTTAATTTGATTATATGGAGGAGAAGTGAATATTTTTTAAAAATTGTTCTATATTTTTTATTGATGTAATATTTTAATTATTTATTCCTCGTAAATTTAAAGCGTATGATCAATAATAAAGTTCATTTACTATTAATAGCAAATTATTAATTTAAGTAAAGAAATGATTTCTGTTGTGATTGTTTTTGTAACATTAAAACTTTAATTTTTCATTCATTTATTTATTTTGGTAAGAAGGAGTAGAGGTTTTATATATGAAGCGTAACTATTGGGTGTTATATTTAACCTTAGATAATATTATGCTAAAAAAACATTTAATTCCCAGTCATCCTGGGCACTTAATTTTAAAACTATATGGAAACGATTATAGTTATAAAGATCTTCACTGTGAGATGAGTACGTATAATAAAGCTGTCTTTTAGGAAAAAAAAATCTGTTATCCCATTTAAAAGCAGTATGATATCTTTGTCTTAAATTCTTCCTTAATTTATGATTTATAGTAATTTTGATTGTATGAAATATCAATTTCGTTTTATGTCTTTGATCAGCATGCATGAATAGTCCTAGTTGCATTCTTGAGAATTTTAAATGAGTAACTTCATGAAAATCGGTCAAGAAATGAAATTTTCAATTTTTATTAGTAAAATATCTATATTTCTTTTTCTTGTATTGCAGTTAAAATTTTCTCTAAATAAATTAGTAATATTTCCACAATCCGGTTTATGCCAGTTATATAAATTAGTTAATGGTAGAAGATTTACCTTAAATCACTATTTCTCAAAAATCTTAAATATAAAAACAAAAGTAACATTTTAGAAAAAAGCTGCTTATTTTATAACTTTGAGACTCTAGACAAATATTAATACTTAGTGGGTACGTATTTCGATCGGAGATTTTATCAAAAATGTTATTAAAAAAATAACGGTTTAAAAGGAACATGAATTTGTATCACTTTAAAACTATTCAAAAATTTTTCACACATTAATTTAACAAAGTGCAATCATCAAAATAATAATAATACAATAAAAAACACAAAAACTGGTGATAAGTGAAGCTTGTGAGGCCAGTCAACAGTGTTTCCCTTATAATCAAAAGTACGCCCACAATAATAAGCAGCTTAAGATTGTGCCGATATTCTTTTATATTCCTCCGCTAATAGTGAAACACAGAATCTTAAGCTGCATAATTAGAAAGTATTCTTAACAGTTGATTTCTCAAAAAACAATTTCAGATTATGATTGAAAACTGTGAATTAATTAAGTTAATTTAAGCAGATGAATTTAAAAGGGCTTATGAAGTCAGACAGTTAATGAAAATATTTATCATTAGAATGCAACATCACAGCTTACAAATGTGGTATACCGAGTACTTTTCACGCTATTATAACGTGTATTAATTTTAGAACTGTATTAAATATCATGATATATACGTAATAATATCAGACTAATAATCATTAACTTTCCACTTAATAGAGAGAACTCTAATTAGTTCCGAATTGAATCTCATTTATTTTTTGGCTCTTATCCACATGCTTAAATTCCAATTAAATGGAGTCCCAAAAGAGTTTTGTGAGTAATTGAAATGTTTGAATTTAATCGAATAATAAATTAAAACTAGTCCCAATCAGAAAGGATCAAGATTGTTTAGTAAGATTTAACGTAATTGAATATGATTCCATGCAAATACCGTATGATCTGTTATATGCGCGTGATGAAGTTAAATTAATAATATACTAGTTTACGTAACGATTATATACAAACAATACATAAATACTACGAACGATTATACGTGAAAGTTGATGAGAATGTCATGTACCATTTAAAAATAAAATAAAAATTCAGTATTTTTTGAGATAAAAAGTAAGTTACATTGAAACGTTTAAAAAATAAAAAATGATACGAAAAATATATAATAAATCTTGATCACAATCTTACTGAGAATTTTTTCATTCTGCTATTAAGAATTCTTCAAACCAAAAAATCGGCCTATTTATGCAAGACGATTTTGGAAAATACATACTGTGAGCTATAATTCAAAAAAATTATTACGAATCCTGAAAAGTAGCTAGAGATATGTTAGTGTAGTATTATGTGTCGCGTAGTATGTCAAACATATTCAATAAAGTCCTTTCCCGAAGAACGTGCTGGCCAATCCATGCACATAATAGTCTACTCACTGAAGTAATCTTCACCCATCAAAAGAACTCTATATATTGTTAGGCATTATTATCTTGTAAGATTGATCAGTCACTGGTTGCATCGATGTATGGATAAAGAACCGGATGCAGAATATATTTTCTATATAACTCAGCAGTAAGAGTACCCCTTGAAAAGATATACGTCAAAGAGGCCATCAAAAGCGATTCTTGCCCTAGCGCATTCACTGGACCCACCAAATTTATCATTTTTACTGAAATATTGGGTTTCTCATATCCTGTAAGACCAAAATTCTTCCTGGGTCACTTTTCACAATGAATGTAGATTCATTACTAAAATTACAGAACTCCATTGACCAACTAAAATGTGGGAAAATCTGATAAAACCATTTAGTTCGATAAATGATGCAAGGGGTACACATAATGCTGAATGTATTGCATGCAGACCTCTTTAGTGAAGTTTTGTGCCAACTTTATGATCTGATAATTTTCCTCCAGTGGTTGGAGCATGAGAAGATCTTAGAAACATTAGTGTAACGGCTCTGTGTCGGACTTGCAATTGTAAGCATGCCTCGGCTCATAGAAAATAATTCTGTTCTTAGAAATGTAGATCACTGTCCAGGAATTACAGAGCTAAATCTATCCTCTTTCAACATAGAATTGACACTCTAACACTATTCTCTGTACACTATAATAATTATTCAGGTGAATGATGTTGAGTAGTCATATATCCACAATAACTCACTATGCAGTTTCTACTTGTTAAAATTTTTGACGTTCTGAAAGCCTGTGTTTGGCTATGTGTATTATAATTTTAAGCAACTACAGCTATACCAATTTGCATATAATATTTTCACCACAACATTACTTTTTACACATGTAACGCAAAATTTATATGAAAATTTACTTATTTTTGATGATGCACTCATACTTTTTAATGTTTATTTTTTGGAAAATAGTGCAGCATTTAGCTCTTTCTTTATATGTGACATATTGCAAAGTAAAATACATCATTAAATTGATATAATCTTCAACCCACTATAATTACTTCTCACATACTCCCTTTTTTAATTATCAATATTTGATGTAACAAATTCTGCAATAAATAAGACAAATTTCTCTTTGCTCATTTCTTTTTCAGAATGTAAAGAAAATAGTTTCAATCTAAAAAAAATGCTGACAAAATTTTTGAAAAATATCTTCAAGATTTAAATATCGAGTTCATAATTTTAAATTGGAATTTATTTATTCAAATAAAAGATGCTATAAAAAAAGGTTACAGTTTATGAAATATCACGTGAAGTGAAGATTTTTCTGGCTCAATGATTACAATTTACAATTATGCTATTAAAGACAAAAAGTTGAAGAATACATCTTAACAAAAAATTAAATATTTTAAAAAATGCCTTATTTGTTTTGAGAAATTTTCCGCCATGTCTACCAATTTAAAGGAAAGCTGGATATCCACTAAATGAGAAAAAATTATGCATACCATCATTATCACTATAAATTTGTCACATGTCGATTCTAATAATAGAAAATGAGCAGTCAACACAATATTACAATAAGTTTGTACTGTTTGGTTACTAGATAAGCCCCATTTTTATGGAAATATTATAAATGACTTAAATGAAATATGTGACACGATTATATTGAAATACATTAAAAAAAAGAAAATGAAGGTATTATTTCTTGGCATATATAGAGAAGCTTCTGTATTTTAGGAAAATGGGGTCTCGTGATTTCAAATAAATATGCAAATTTGTCAGATAGGGAATGAATGCAACTAAAAATATGACATTTTTTTTTTCTTTTTTCAAAATATTAAGACTAACACGTATATTACATCAGAGGAAAATTATTTAATTTTTTATTTGGAATTAATTAGGTTAGAAAACCATACAATTGTGGTAAAAATACAAATGAAGGAACTTTAAAAATATTTTTTTTTAAATATTCCTTTTTATTTGTCGATGATATCGATTAAAACAATAATAACTTCTTACATTGAATGTGATTAGATACTAAGTCAAAAACAGAATCATTTAAAGGTTAGAATTTTGGATGTAGATTAACCAATGTTTGTCAAGCTACGCTAACGTTATTTTTACTAGTAGTGTATATTAATCTTAAAATTCTTATACAAATTTGAATTATGAAAAATAGACCACAAAATAATACTTAAGCAGTTACTATTGTTATTCGATTGTCTGTTTTCTTACATAAACATTATTATTAAAAATTTTATATCCTTAAAGTATCCGACTACGTTCGGAACCGTGATTTTAAAGAAAAGCATAAATGGATAATTTTCAAGATATTTACTGTCACTTAGATTAGGATACATGTATGAAATAGTTTTAAGGAAATTTTGACAAAAAAAAATTATTTAAATACAATATTTCTGGAAAAAATTAACTTAGAATAACCTTTCTTCAAAATGTTCTCCTTTTATGAAACATGCTTCTATTATAATAATATTTTGCCTGAATATAGCTCAGACCTCTGTACAGAGGCTCAACTATTATTTTTGAAAATTTCACATTATTTTTAGAGTTACAACCAATTGAAATGATTATGGGTGTTTTTTTCTTAAAATTTCTCCCCTCTGCTGTCGTAAAACATGGATAAACCCACTTCTAAGTTATATATTTCAAAAATTCTAGTTGAGCATCTGTACAGAGGAAAGAGCTATTTACAGGCAAAATATTATTATAATAGAAGCATTTTTATTAAAAGGAGAATATTTTGAAAATAGGTCCTTCTATGTTCATTTTTTATCAAAATGTACTTAAATAATTTTTTATTGTAATACTATTCTTAAAACAATTTTATATACATTTTTTAGTCTAAGTGACACTAAATATCATAAATATTATCAATTTATACGCTTTTGCACAATCACGGTTCCGAACGTAGTCGGATACCTTAAGAAAATTGCAACCGAGAATGCGTCAACTAAAGAAAAAAAATCCTGAATGATTAGAACAGGGAACATTAAGTGAAATTAGAAAAAAAAAATCCGTTAGAAAAGAAATTTAAAATTAATAATTATCTCTGTTTATTTTTAAAGAAATCAATTAATTTTAAAATATGTATAAATTATTTCCTGGAGGAGAAGGTTGGGATCCCGTAAAGCAAGCTTTACTCTACTTCACCGCCTAAGTCGGTGACAGCTTTAGAAAACATAATAGCTTTCTATTTTGATCAATAAACTTTATATATATATTAACTTATATTTTAATTTCTGATTCCATACATTACTTTTCCACTCTTTGCTTTGTAGGGCAATTAGTTATGTATATATATTCAAAATCACATTTGATTTTAAGGTATCCGACTACGTTCAGAACCGTGATTTTGCAAAAGCGTATAAATGGATAATATTTATGATATTTAGTGTCACTTAGATTAGAAAATGTATATAAAATTGTTTTAAGAATAGTATTACAATAAAAAATTATTTAAGTTCAATATTTTGACAAAAAATAAACATAGAATGACCCATTTTCAAAATATTCTCCTTTTGCGAAAAATGCTTCTATTATAATAATATTTTGCCTGTAAATAGCTCATTCCTCTGTACAGAGGCTCAACTAGAATTTTTGGAATATATAACTTAGAAGTGGGTTTATCCATGTTTTACGACAACAGGGGGGGATATATTTAAAGAAAAAAACGCCGATAATTATTTCAATGGGTTGTAACTCTGAAAATAATGTGAATTTTTCAAAAATCATAGTTGAGCCTCTGTACAGAGGTCTGAGCAAAATATTATTATAATCAAAGCATTTTTCACAAAAGGAGAATATTTTGAAAAAAGGTTACTCTAAGTTAATTTTTTGCCGAAATATTGTATTTAAATAATTTAATTTTGTCAAAAAGTCCTTAAAACAATTTTATACATGTATTTCTAATCTAAGTGACACTAAATATCATGAATTTTATCCATTTATGTGCTTTTTTAAAATCTCGGTTCCAAACGTAGTCGGATACCTTAAATTAGTTTAAACCCCTTACCAAATTTACTTACTTACTTACAATACTTACATTTTCTAACTCCTCTGAAAGCCTTAAATATTTTGAAACACTTCTAACAATTTACCCTGTGTTTTAGTAACTAGAAATACAACAGTTCAATTCAAGCTAGTTTTCTGTTTTAAAATGACAGAAATATTAATTCGCAGAACTCGGAATCTAAATGCAATCAATAAGTAAGGTATACGCGCAAGAGTATACTTAACTTATGACTTCTCTGAATTTTCTGGTATAAATACATCAGAAGTATTAAATGATGCATGATAATTAAAACTTAGAATTCTAAGACATATTCAAAATAATGTATTGCACAAGTTCATCCATGACTAAACAAGTTTATGAAATTTTGAATTGGATAGGAATTTCGCAAACAATTGTAATTAACTTTCTTTAATTTGATACTGATCTTAAGTATTGATTTAGATTCTATCACAACTTAAAACATCTTAAGGCATAGTTAGTTAATTTTCTTATTAATTGCTTTTACTTGAGCTTATTTTAAAGCAAAATATATCTAAAAACGCTACCTTAAGGTATCAACAAAAAAGGAAAATTAATTAAGTTTCGTAAATTTCTTTAAAAATTTATCGACTGGAAAGTATTTTTAAAGTATTGTATAATTACTTTTTCCTTTATTGTGAACTCGTTTTTATTTTCACTTTTGTTGGAAATAAAACCCATCTAACTTTTCATAACGTACAACGTAACATCTGAATTACACCAGGCTCTTTTTCAAAAGTTGTTGTCATTTTTTTTGTCCATTTTTACACTTCAAAGATTACATCTTACACTGTTTTCCATTTAAGCGATTTTGTGATACTTACGCACGATAAACTCTTTTCCGAAATCCTTAGATCATTCATCAGCCAAATCGATAGACATGTGAACGTCGGGAATAAAAGCATTTCGCTGAATGTTAGACCACTGGCATCAATTTTTACAGAAAGACCAGTTTATTACGGCTCAAACACAATCAAAATTCTCCGGAAAATAGACAAAAAGTGTAAAAGGAAAACTAAACGGAAAGGCTATTTTCCTTGCTAAGAGGAATAAACTTAGTTTGTGGTCCTCTCAAAGAAGATGGAAAAAGACAGAGGAGAAAACTAAAAAAGTCAAATTCCAAGAGTTCCAAAAAGACATTGAACTGTAAAAAAAGGAAGACGATAAAAGAGTTGGGTTGAATGTCGAATTTTTTGGTGAGATGGGAAGAGCCGACATCTGCAGAAGTTCGATTTCAAAAGGCTTCTTGGCTTTTACGGTAAAAAAGAGCATTGGTTTGTATTCCTAAAAGAAACTGATTGAATGCAAATTTAATGAATATGTAATTAAGTTTCTTTGATAAAAAGCATACAAAAACATTTTAGTGCTTAAAATTACGCCCAATTGTCGTTGTCAGTTGCGCGAGGTTAGTAATTACTATTGAATCATGAACATCTAAATTTATATTAAAAAACAAGAACTCTATTTTTTTTTTAAAAAAAAAAAAAAGAAGTGTCTCTGATGAAATGTGAAATGTATTGACTTTTGATATTGATTGATTACCTTTAAATTACTTTTTTTTCTCTTTTAAACAAACAAACGGTCAAGAAGAAACGAAAAGGGTTTTCAAGATTAAAGCCCTAAGATAACTGATTACAGAAAAAACTAATCTAGATTTAAATTTTTGAACTATACATTTACAATTTCCTACTCTTTTTCTGTTTTCGTACTGTGAAGTAAATATTTTATGTTCACAAAAAAAAAATTAGTTTCAGTTGTCTTTTAATTTTTCATAGTAATTACGCACATAGTCATATACTAAATTGCTATAAATCTAAAAAAGGAAAAATAGAAATACAAGTCTAAGAAGACACAGCATAGGTCAAAAATAAAATAGTCTCATACATAAGTTTGCAAACTCTTAGCCATAGGAACTAAGATTATAGGGTTAAACATGTTTTTAACCCATTTAGGACCGGGCTACTTATCCTGTTAAGCCTAACTTCAATTAAAAATTGATAGAAAATCGTTACCGTAATAAAATATGCCGAAATTTATAGTTTATAATCTTTCCAAATTTCATACCAATCGAAATTCAGATCAGACCTGTGTGATCAAGGGCCTCAGAAAGGGGAAAGCAAAATCAATCGTGGGGCCTGAAGAGAAAACGCGTTTTCACAGATATGTGATCATGGCCCTGATTGGATTAAGGCTAGCCAACGTTCCCCTATAATTTGCATATACTACTAAGATGCAAGCAAAAAAAATTGAGTAAAAACAAGCTTCCATTAATATTAAAGGCAATAATTTTAACATTAGAAGAATAAAACTAAGTCATTCGTGCGAAATATCAAGTAAAAAATGCGAAGGAAAAATAAAACTACTTATCTACTCATATATACACGGTGATTATAATTAAAGTTTAAGTAGCAAAACGCTATAAAAAAAAGAACCACTGATTAGAATGAAGTCAGATTTGAAAGTAATATTATTGACGAAGGGGGAAAGCGTATGCCATAAGAAAAAAAGTAATTCCAAATCTTAGCAACAGATATTGCTGTAAACATTTTAATTTAAAAGGGTTAGATTAGAAATGACAGTGAATCGCAAAGCAACAGTTAAGGTGTATGTTACACGTTAAACCAAGTTTGCTGTCCAATAAGCATGACTGTTCAGGTGTGATACTGTTAGTTAATTTAAGCCCACCCACCACGGGAAGGTCATATCACATCGGATGGGAAAAACTGGTTTTTAACTATTGCGAAGTCAAAAATCACATAAAAAGCGTCCATCAAATAGGTTTTTTATTGTTCTAAGGCTAAAAGTCACATAAAAAGCGCCCATCAAATCGGTTTTTAACTGTCCTGAGGGCAAAAATATCGCCCATCAATTCGGGTTTTTTTTTCTTTAAATTTCATACGACTGGTGCAAAACATGTTCAATATGCTGTCCACCGTTTTCTGCAACAAGTTTAAATGAAGAAACAGCATTTTTCACAACTGATCGAAGTGTCTCCGGGTTCACACACACACGTTCAGAATGTGTTGCTCAATGCGTGACTTGAATTCAGCTAAGTCTGCAATCGAAGCTCTGAACGTAACATCTTTCAGATAGCCCCGCAGACAGAAGTTACACGGATTAAGATCAGGTGATCGAGGCAGCCAAGCAGTAGAGAAATGGCAGCTGATAATTCTAGCATTTTCAAAATTCCCCTTAAGCAGCTGCTTCACTGGATTTGCAATGTGCGGAGGAGCACCATCTTGCATAAAAATAATCCCATCCACACAACCACGCTGTTAAAGATCTAAAATGACGTGGTTACTCAAAAATTACTTGTATTGACCAAAACCACCCGATAAATGATGCCATAAACTCACACCACACAGCAGGATAAAGTGGTGCTAGTTGAGTTGCGAGAGGATTCTCTGGCAATTCTGTGTCCTGTCAAATGGAAATGGGCTTCGTCAGACCACAAAATTCTCCGCAGCCATTTACTGTCCACTTCCATGGGAGCAAGAAATTCTAAAGCAAATATCTCTATTGTTGGCAGATCAGAAGGAAGAAACTCCTCCACATGGCTAATTTTGTATGGATAGCAATGCAGGATGTTTCGTATAATTTTATGCACCGTGCTCACAGGCCTGTCCAGTGTTTGGACAATTCCCCGACTGCATCGTCGCAAGCCACCTCTGGACTCCTTTTGCACTGCTGTGGCCACTTCTTCAACTATCATCGAATTAACTATTTTCCTTGCTCTACCAGATTGCACATGAAAAGAACCTATCTCTTCGAATTTGTAATTATTTTCTCCATACCATCGACAATCATCGGACCAATGTCTTTTTTCTTACCCTTGTATGTCTGGAACTTCAGCAGAGCTATTGGTGCACAGGCATTATTCTTGTCAAAAATCTTTACAAGCAGAGCGTGACCTTTCAATGAGACAATCGCGGCGAAATTCTCATTCGTGAAATGAGGAAAAGTAGTGTACCTGGCTTTTTTATAACAATTGAAATGAGTCGGGTGCATGACAGGTATTATCATTTACATATTCTGACTCCTACAGTGCCATCTGTTGATAAAATTTGGAACTATTTTTATGTCATACGCTTTTTAACGTCTTCAATAATATTCCGCTCAAATTTGATGTCATTCTGATCATTGGTTCTCTTTCTATAGCGTTTTGAAACTTTAATTATAATCACCTTGTGTATATATATATATATCACAGTGCTAGATCCTTAGAAATCCTTTTATATTTTGAAATGATACAATTTCTACAAAAATCTTCAGAAGTTAAAATTATTTTTCCTATTTTTTGTAACCATGAAATTATTAGATAGGCAATTTATGTTTTAAATTCTTCTTCATATGTTTATTTTTTATAATGAAATAATCATCTTCCTCATATTATCCCTAAACTGTGCTTTTAATAAATCTTCATCATATTTTTTTTTTGTTTAAAAAAATTATTGCTAATCCAATTAAATCCATTCTCTAAAGGAATTGATGAAATGCATTGTTTCTTTGTAATCTTTCTTCTTATTTATAAGTATATGTGTTTGCATACACTTTGATCAAATTATAGAAAGTGTTTGAGAGAGAGAGAGAGAATTAGCGAATGAAACAAAAATAAAAAAGGGGGTTTTCTTAGACTTCCGCAATTTTCCTGACCTTTTAATATTATTCTACGGAATTGAGTGTATTATTAACATTAACTAAATTTAGTTTCATTTAAGAACATATCTTGAAAATGAAATCATTACATTAAATGCACTCATTTATTTTTATTTTTATCATGTCATTGGCATATTTAGAAGGATTTGTCATCTTAAAAAGAGTGGAATTTTTAAATAGTTTAATAAATAAAGAAAAAAGTAACTTACATTTGGAGAATGGCGTTAGGAATTTAAAGAAAAAGTTAGGAATTCATCACTGTTTTTAAGCCTGAGTTTACTTTCGGTACTTTGTTTCAACTTATTCATTTTCTTATCTGAATCAAGTCACTCAATACGTAAGTATAACTAAATAATTTGGGCACTTAAAGTTTTAAAACTCCTTTTTTCTTCCTTCTGAGCTTTTCGTTGCTATTAATGACAACTATAATATCTTTAAAACATTTATGCATAATTTATCCAACTCAATAAGAAATGGAGAGGCTTTTTCAATTTTAAATTGATCGCATTATTATTGTTTGCGATAATTGACTAATTTAAAGCAAAACTTTCTATTTATGTAAACATTAAGAACTTTCAAATTTCCTTGATATAGTTGGGAAAAATAAATTTGAAATACATTTTCCTAGAAATGTTGTTTTTATCATTCACTCTTGATACATGTTAATAATCAACTGTAAATGTACAAAATTCCAAGTAATCATTTTTACGTTAGGTCGATAATTCCACTGTTAAGGATAATGATAGCTATAGGGCATTCTTTAGATTATTAGTAATATGCAGTAAAAACATTTTAAATAAAGCAAATTGGCTGAATTTATCAATGTTTTTCATAGAAAATGCAACACATCTGAACATTTCTTGCCAAAAATAATTTGAGGTTGAAACACAAAAATTTAAAGTATTACTACTATTACAAAAGTCCCCTGTATTCTAAAGCTAAAAGGGATCAACATTAAAAAAACCCTACTTTCAGTTTAATATAATAAGCATTGCAATTGCTTACAAAGCAGTATAAAAACTACAATTCACATTATTTTTACCCGTGACATACATATTTCCAAGGTTTTTTATTTCTCATTTTAGCTTCATTCTTATTTCTATACTGACGATTTTTTTTTCTGCGAAATGTACCATTCCATAACTTCTAATAGCAAAAAAAAACTGGAATTTAAAATAAAAAAAAATTTAAAGTTTTTAACCCTAATATCTTTTTTATATGGCATTTTTTATTTAATACCTAACCTAAAGGAACTAGAAAAATGCTCTTAATTGTATGAAAACAATCTGACAGCCTGTTATTAAGTTTAAGAAAGCAAACAGCAACGTATATACATATATAGGAACTCTTCCTTTTCCATTACCTTGATGGATTGACCCTCTAACCCCCAATCATCGAAAAGTGCCATTGCGAAGTAACTCTAGAGTTTAATGTTTAGGGCTCCCTACAGTAAAACTGAGGGATAAGATTTACTGCAATGAACCATAAAAAACCGTCTTTTAAGAATTGTTAAAAAAGATAAGATTCTAAAAATGTGAGGAACTCCCAACCATTGGCAATTCAATCCGTAATATTTGCGCCATTTTCCGAAACCTAAGTAATGTCCAAAATGGACACTACAAAGAGATTTATCTTACTTTACGCTGACAATACTGCTGCTACGGACAGGATGTATTTCTTTTGATAACTCTACATAAATCTTTCTATTTTATTCGACGCTTGATACATAACGGTTTATTTTTTTTACTTAGAAACCTTTCTGCATATTTGAACAGAAATTTCTAGCGTTTTTTCTCCCAATGGTTTTATTGAAAATGCTATTTTATGCATCTTAAACAATTTCAAGTTTCTTGACTGTTTTCAAAGTAATTTACGATGTATTCGTATCATGCATCAATGCAATTTGTTGTTTTGTCATTCTTTTCAGAAATATATGAATTGTAATACTTTTAAGTATCAGTAGTTAATCCTATTACTTCTCTTCAGTTGAATTGAATACTAGATTTTACAGTGATGTGTATCGTTATATACTACATAAAACTAGAAATTAGGAAAAAGGCTTTAGTACATCTGAACCTAATTCCATTTTAAAAGATGAATACACACCATGCACCAGCTATTTTATTTAAATGCTGCTTATTTGTGAAGTAAATTTACGTTTACAAAGAAAAAAAAGGAAAAGGAAAAACACATTTTAGTGAATACTTAAAAAGAAGATTGATATTTCTGTCCAGCAGAACTTGCACTAACTTAGCTTTTCAGAAATATTATATTAATAATATTTTTCATTGTAACATTTTGGATAAATAAGGATGTAGTATTTTATCCCTCCTAAAATTAGTTTTCGTAATCTAAAATAACATTATGACTCATGAAAGCTCCTTTTCTATGATACCGTAAAGGAATATATAGTTCTAAAATCATGGAAAACGTTTCAGTCTTTAAAGATGCTTTTTTAGTTATTCAGTCTTTAAAATTTTCATCAGTTTTCTGTGAAATTCTAAGAACTGCATTCCAAAAAACAAAATGCAATATAAATCAAGCTTTTTAACATTATCGAAGTAGGTGTTATATAGATTATATAGCATAATTCCAGAAATATATAAACCCCTAACTTCACTTTTTAATGCTTTCAATCATAACTTGAAATGTGAAATAACCATAAGCTTTCCGTAATTATATATATATATATATATATATATATACATATATATAACATATATATATATATATATATATATATACATATATTATTTTTCTAAATTACAATAAATGTAACTTAAAGCCTTATAATAGCAAGACAAATTAAAATAGTTCCAATAATACATTAGCAAACTCAAAGGCTTAATGCTAAGACTGCAGAAATAAATAAATTTTAAGGCACCACCTACTTCACTTTCTCCTCCTATATTTCTGGACTTAAATGAAAGTTAGAAGAAAAAATGCAATTTGAAATATTATTAAAAATATTTTAATGATAAAATTAATTTAATTAGAAATAAAGCTATTTGCAAAATTCAGAATCTTTATCATCAAAGAGTTTTATCTACTTACGTAGAAAAATATAATATTTAAAAGTACTTAAATTAAATTGCTAAAATTCTGAATCACCATAAACTAAAATTATCAAAAATTAATCCACTATAAAGAACTAAAACAAAGAAATTGACGGGCTTACATTCACGCAAATAATTGCTCATAAAAATAATCTTTAATAAAAGCTGCAACATACTAAATGTAGAGAAAAATTATATAAACAAAATATAAAACTAAAAAAAAAAAAGAAAGAAAAAAATAGTTCAGAAATTTAAATTTATAAGCTGGCAAAATAGATTAACAGGCTGTAATATATTAAGTTATCAATTTAACTTATAATAATACCTATGATCATGTGTTAAGTAAATAATACATATAAAAGTGCAATTTAATTCCACCTAAAATTCTACCACATTTTCTACATTACCTAACGCTGCGAAGTTAAGTTGAAACGGAATATTGTAAAACTTCTTTAAAAAAATTCATGGTACTTTGCAATTTTAAAAACTTTTATTTTTCTGGTTTTTTTCAAACATAAAACTATTTTTCTTAAAAAAAAATACTTTTCCGTTTTGGGGAGCCGTAAAAATGCAACGAAAAGAATAGCTAAATGCCAGTAATAATCAATTGTGGTAAAGCTACCACAGATGCTTAAGGAAATGATGAAATGTTTTTATTAATTAGTATTATTTTCTTTTTGAATCTCTTTATGCAGTGAATGTAAAAAAAAAAATTTCTAGGCTCTCCCCCTCCCCCATAGTTCTTTTTTATAATTACATATTTTTAATCGAATAATAAAACATACAAAAATAAGCTGTCGAATCAACAGCTGACGTTAAGAAATTTTCAATTCATTATTTAACAAAAATGAATATAAATTAATACCTTTTTAAAAACTAAAAATCAGTATTGTTTTTTATAATTCATTACTTAAATTAATTATTCAAAACTAAAATCACACATAATCTGTTACCGATAAAACTAGATTAGTTTTGTTAATTTAAATCGAAAATAGAAATTTGAAGAAGGATTTCTCCCTAGGAAGAAAGAGGGAAGAAAAGTTTTATGTTCAAAAACCCCCGTGGAACGCCGGGCTAAGATGAGAAAAAAGAAACCAATCAGTGAAGGAAGAGATACTGAAGACATTTCAGAAAAGGGAGTTTTAATGGTATAAATATAGAAATCACACACATTGTGCATACACATACACCCAGAAGTGCTGGCATTCGGAAGGAAAGGAGAAATTTCCACAGGGTATGAAGCTATACTCTTGAAAAAAGCCCGTGCAACGCCGGGCTAAGCGGAGGGGAAACAGACCCATCCAACGGGGCAAAGACGTAGAAGAAATTTCTAAAACGGGAATTTTAAGGACAAAATATAGAAATCACATACAAACCAAGAAGTACTGAATATGAGACAGCAAGAGGTAATTCCCAT
The DNA here is from genome assembly GCA_019973955.1 of Trichonephila inaurata madagascariensis. Taxonomy (NCBI): domain Eukaryota; kingdom Metazoa; phylum Arthropoda; class Arachnida; order Araneae; family Nephilidae; genus Trichonephila; species Trichonephila inaurata. The sequence continues at coordinate 246,559 of BMAV01026241.1, read as the reverse complement.
TGGCAAAAAGTTAAGCACTCGAAAAAGCACGTGCAACGCGCCATGTCTAATATTTTTAGTATTATTAGTTTTATCACTATCTTTTTAACAAAATAATTATAAGTGAATTATCCTATTCTTATAAATTGTTGCATAAATATCACTTTAACAAAAAAGGGAACTTGAACAACGTTAAAATCAACACATCAATTTTATTAAAAATATTGCTATTTATGATTCTTAATATATAAAATTGTATCCAGGTATTGTGTTGTAAGTAGGTTATTGTTAGTTCTAACACGTTTTAAGCAAATAGGATACCTTTTCAAATTATATAATACATATTGCAAAACAAAGTTTGTACAATAATAAGTTTTTTGATAATACATTAAAAGAATTATAACTTAAACTACAATTTTCGCAAAATATGGGGAAGGATTTACTTTTAAAAACATTTACTTTTTAAGAAATATTAAAAAAGAGAGGCTGCAAATTAATTACACCATTTGATGGTTCTAAATTTAAAAAGTTTATGCATAGCTGCTTATTTGCAGTTCATATTTCTTCTTTTTATGTTATGTGCTAGATTCTTTTTTTTTTTTTGCTTAAATTTCAAAAAATATGTCACAAGAGTTTGGCAATCCAATCACAGTCCTGTCATCTGTCAGAAGATGAAACTTTTTTTCATATGACATAGTTTGTCATCCACTATATTCATAAGTATGTGCTTCGAATATGGTAAAGAATACTTCATTTGCTGAAAAGTTTAGGAAACTTTCTTTACTATAAGTATTGTTTCTTTTGAACAATGCTCTTATAAGAGAATTTTTTTCAGCTAACTTAATGCAGCATTGACATAACTTGTATTTCTTCCTTTCACGTAATCTATAAAGCTATAATTCATAGTTCCTATTAATTCATGATTCAAAAATTTTCTGACCAATTTTAAATTATAAAGGACTTTGAATTACAGAATGTTTGTCTGAAACAAAATATCATTTTTTTAAAGATAAGTATCATTAAACATAAATAAAATTTTTATTCTAAAAAAAATCACAAAAAAAGGATAGCCCATTGTAGAATGTTGGAAATTAAAGCAAGGAATTGGGATAAAAGAAGTAATGAAAATTAGGAAATTATAAAATATAAAATTTTAAGGTAATGAATGTGGAATTCGTTCTACAGTACTTTCAAAGAATATGATATTAAATTAATTATTATAAATTTCGTTTATTCCTTGGCTTTAGGTTCTTTTTTTTCTTTACTCCATTTTCTACCTGACTTAATAAATTAGTTATTATATAACTGCGACAGCGAGTTTTATATATAAAACAAAAAAAACTCTTATAAAACAAAACTCTTTAAGTATTCTTATTTTTTTGGAACTTCCCCCACTGTCTGTCATTTTCTTTCATCTGTCATAACTATTTCATTTTTATTTGATTTCTTCATAGCAATTCATCAACACTACGAAACTTTCAGTTCTCTGTCCTCTACATGAAATTAATTTCAGACTTGTTCATTTTATTTTCACTGACATTTAAATTTGTCAAAGTCTCATAATTTCTTGACTTGAAAGTTCTCTCTTATCTATATTTTTAAATAGATTTAGAGGAAAATATTTATAAAAGTTTCATCTTAGCAAATCTATATGTTAGAGGAAAGTCTGTGAAATGTATATCTGTGGTACTACCCGAATAGGCTTTTTTTACCTTAAAGATTAGCTTAAATATATTTTGAAATATTATTGCTCCGAATTTGACATCAAACTTTTTAAAATTTCTTTAGTCTTGAACTATAACTTTCTACCCCAAAATACTATTCTTACAAGTCATCGATAATTTAAGATGCAGTTTTACACTCATTTATATTCAGCTTGGAGTAATGAATAACGTGAGAAGATATTATTCATTTAATGGAAGAAATATCATAATTTCTCTTGATTTTTCAACACCTTTTATTTAAAAGCAATTACTAAAGGACTTTAGCATGTAATATTTCACACATTTCTAAAGCATTAAAAATAAACAAGGTTTAAAAATATTTTTTTAATTCTATTTCATTATATTTGAGATTGCAGATTGTACTACTTAAAAAGGATTGATTAAAAGGCAAATATTATAGTAAAAGAAAGAAATACTTTTATATAAATGTATAATAAAAACTATGTAACTTTATGTATATTAAAAATAATGAAAAAAGGTCTTTATTAATAATTTATTATATAAATGGATTATCCTATCTCAATCACAATTATTTCTGATTTGTTTTTTGAGATAGTAAAATTAATTTCCAAATGTTTATCCATTGAAATTGAATTTTAGAATTTTCTAAAAATTCATAGCATTGATTTTTGAAGTTAATGGTTCAATTTTGAATTTTTTTCCCTTCAAGATAGAAAGAGGATTCCAAAAGGTTGCTATGATTGTGACACATAAAATAGTGCTTGAGACCTTAACTAAGTAATTTTATGTTGTTTGTTGACAAATTCTGCAGATTCAATATGCAACCATCTCATCTCAATTCGTTACTCCTTGATACGATTGTATTTTTAATTTTTTTAAACTTTTCGCAAGATTTTAGCGGTAAATCGTCTAGATAAAAATGTAGTCCTAAGTGGATTGTTGAGTTTCTGATATTTTATAAAACTTGAATCTCTATTCAAAAGTAAGATAAAGAAATCTTAATTAATTATTTTTATGTTTATATTCTTTGCTGCGGTTTCAATATCTTCTGTACTTGTACATCCATACACCACTTTCAAAATGCTCTCCATATTTTATTTCATTCCTAAATTCGATCAAACTGTACATGCTTGTATTGGATGTCATGCAAAGAAAAAAAAATTGCCACATAGAAGAAGAAATTGTATCTAACATTGAAGACACTTCAACCAGATGGTGTACTGAAATATATGCGACTAGAAAGGAAAAATAAAATTACTTGATTCTTGGCTTAGAGCCAATTACATCTAAGACCACGATTTATTAAAATCTTTCGCTGTAAAATACGGAACTTATTTTTAAAATACCATGAAATTGTAAGCTAAAAAATATCATTTGTTACTGAATGATAGAGATAGTGATGTTACTCCAGGCACTACAGCTTTTTTTTAAGAAAAAATTGTCCTTTAAGAATACGTATATTTATGTGCCCCATGAACTAGTATAATAGGCAATGCATTTCTTCAGCTGTCACCTAGACTTCGGAACTTCCTAATATCTTTCCTTATTAAATTGAATTTCTTTCCATTTTTGAACTAAAAAATCCGATGCATTTACTTGGGAAGCTCCATAAAAAGTTCTTCGTAAAAGATTTTAAAAAGTCCCTCAAAAAGTTATAAGGCTGAAATTGCATAGAAACAGGAAATAAAATATCCAGCTATTTTTTGGTGACTCAGCTCCTTTAATTGTATTTAATAAGAGCGATGTGTACCAGGAAAAAAACTAGATACTTTGACATTAGTTAGAACAGGATTAAATTATATTAGTTTCCTTCTTTTTCGTTATTTTGACTTACAATTAATTTATATTGACAAAGAAAGATTTTCAAAAAATTTCTGAGATGCATTAGTTTGAACAAAGTCGAATATTTTACCTCAGAGTATAGATATCAACTTACATGCAACTGCTGCCATATAGAATAACCTTGTTTTCAGTGAAGATTTTTTTGTTACTCAGTTGACTTTCTACTCAAAAGGAAAAAGAGTAATATTTCGAATTGATTGAAAAAAAATATTATTCCGGGCATGATCTAGTGTGTGTGTAATTTTTACATACATATAAACACACACACACATTTTTTTTTACTCATGCATATATCTATAAAGTGTATATATGCATAAACATATATGTATATATATATATATACAGATAGCTATAGAACCTAAGTATAACTATTCAAGATAGGAAATTTTAGGCACAGTACTACAATAACAAACTCCTGGTTTTAGGAACCAAGATTGCAGGTTTAAACAAGTTTTAGGGCAATGTGTGAATATATATATATATATATATATATATATATATATATATATTCACACATTCAAACACACGAACACATATACATGTATTTTAAACCTATTTCACTGTCCGAATTCAGTGACAGTTCTAGAAAACATAATAGTTTCTCATTTTGGTCTATTGACCTTTTTATGTCTTCCTATATTTTGGCGGGTTTTGATAGGTTTTTTAAAATCCAATTTCATTCATTCTTAACTTTGGAGGAATTTCAATTTGTGTGTATTTTATCTCTTTCTTATTTTATTATACTATATATATAATAAGAGCATGGATGACCAATTATCTTGCAAATCTAATCGTTTGAGAAATTGGTATTTGAGAGATTTGTGTAACTATAATCTATTTCAATATATTAATTAAGTTGGTTTCAAAATAAATCATTGGAGCACGCATTTAATCTTTGAATTGGAAATAAGAATTTCTGTGTTATCTCTTTAAGATTTTCAAAGATTTAAGATTTAGATTCATATTCTAATTTCTTAGTGAGGAAAATGAAATAATTTAAAGATATTTTGAATTACACTAGAGAAACATGCAGAATGTCTCAAAATATTCTAGCACAGTACGTTTATTATTTATTTCTTTAATTAAAAACTATTGTGTGCAGTTATAAACAATAACTTTAATTTTTATCTAATAAAATAGTTCATTCTCGGGACGATATGTGTATTTCTTGAAAAAAAAATAGTTGTTCTCAAATTCGTATATTTATCACTAAAACTGTAAACTTTAATCATTGAAAATTTTGTTAACAAAAAAAATTCATTAATTATCTTCCCCAAAATCAAAAACAAGGCCAAAAAATCGTTTACCTATGGCTAATCTTAAAAGAGACCAGTCTAGGTTTTAAGAAAACCTATAATTATAATTCTTTAGATTTTTAGACAGAAAATTAGAAATTTATTTATCTCTGAGAATGTATTTTCTTTTAAAATTAAAGTTACTAGTTTTATCTTGGTAACCTTAAAATTACAATAAACATACCGATTTTTAAATGTATTAGTATTCAGAAAATAATCAAATACTTTGTTTCTTTTGTTAATTTAGTAAAAATTTGTATTCTTTGTAATTTTTATCTCTTATGATTTAACATCTATTCTTTGCTTAAACTTATAACATTTTTAAAATTTTAAATCCAGGCAAAAATTTCAGTTTTGCCCTTACGTTTTTGGAAAGAACCGTTGCATATTAATTTTGAATAGAAAATTAATAAGAATTTGATAAATTTATCACTCCAGTAATCCACGTTTGAATCAAGTTTTAAAGGGGGATTACTGCACTTTCGAGAATTAAAAATTTTTTTTTTCTTTTTCTGTAAATTATTATTTTTCCTTTCGTAATATTTTATTTCCTCAGTAAAGCCAAACATTCTTGAATAACCTCGCGACAGAACATTTTAATTCAATGTTGCTAAAATTTGAAATAAAATTAAAATAAATCCAATCTTCTAACTTGGAACGAACAATATTTTCCAGATATCTGTTTATGAAAAGAAGAAATTTTTTTTCATAACCATTTGATCAAGTTGGTTATTATAACGCCTTTGAATAAATAAACATTTGTGACAGATTGTATATACAATGTTAAAGAAATATTTTTACTGGACTAAAACGAAAAGAAAATAATACATCCCATGAAACCATTTTCATTAAAAAGGCTTTTTTTATCATCGTAATCTATGAATACCAATAGGATGAATAAAAAATGAATAATGCATGCCAGTGAAAACACAATTTTATTTCTTAATATGGTTTTAAGAAAGTTAAAAATAAAACCTAAACCCTAGTGTGCAGAACGGGGTAAAATATTATTCCTAGGGTTGCATTATTTTTGACTGATTAAAGGATCATAGAACTTTTTCCGACGGATCAATGGGCCATTTAAACCATCAGAATATTTTATGAGCACATATTTTCTATTGATGGATGTTCTTCTAGCAATATGCAAAATTGTTTTTATTGAATTTTTCAAGAAAACTACTTGAAATATTATTTATTAGTAAATGGAATTTTTATGTAAGATTCTTAAGCATATCTAAAATTTTATAAAATCATTCAATATTTATACTTTAATTTGTTTCCATCAACCTGCAACAGTTTGTATAAATTCAAATTTTAATTTTCTTTTAAAAAGGAAATTTAATGTTTGAGGAGAAATTGTTTAAGGTATCCGACTATGTTCGGAACCGTGATTTTAAAAAGGCGCATAAATGGATAATTTTCATTATATTTAGTGTCATTTAGATTAGAATACATGTATAAAATTGTTTTAAGGACATTTTGACAAAAAAAAATTATTTAAATACAATATTTTGCTAAAAAGTTAACTTAAAATAATATTTTTTTCAAAAAATTCTCCTTTTGTCAAAAATGCTTCTATTATAATAATATTTTGCCTGTATATAGCTCAGACTTCTGTACAGAGGCTCAACAATGCTTTTTTAAACATTCACATTATTTTCAGAGTTACAACCATTTGAAATAATTATCGGAGTTTTTTTCTTAAAATTTCTCCCTTCTGTTGTGTGTGTGTCATAAAACATAGATAAACCCACTTCTAAGTTATATATTTCAAAAATTTTAGTTGAGACTGTATAGAAGTCTGAGAAAAATACAGGCAAAATATTATTTTAATAGAAGCATTTTTCACAAAAGGAGAATATTTTGAAAATGGGTCATTCTATGCTCATTGTTTGTCAAAATATTGTACTTAAATAATTTTTCATTGTAACACTATTCTTAAAATAATTTTATATGCATTTTCTTATCTAAGTGACACAAAATATCATAAATATTATGCATTTATACACTTTTGCAAAATCATGGTTCTGAACGTAGTCGGATACCTTAAATGTTTTGTAAGACAGGCTAAGAGGAATAAATTATAAATTTAAAGGAAATTCAATAGATATTTTCCATCCAAATCAGAATTTTCAAAATAAACTAAGGCTATTTATAACTTTTTAAATATACAGTGAAATATGTTTAACGCGAAAACGCTTAAGACGAAATATCGGTTAACATGGAATAATACAACGGTCCGGTCAAGCTACTATGTATTTTCATGCTTTTTTTTCTCTTAAAACAAGACGAAAATTGCTTAACATGATAAGATTTCCCTACTGGGAATGAACAAAGTACGGGAAACACCAGACGCTTCATGAAATGTTTGAGAAAATTTCTGTTATTGGACTGTTGCCCTATACTATGTCATCGGAAGAATGAATTCGTTGCAGTATATGATGATAATGTGTGTACAGCCCTAATTATGGTAGACAAAGACATTTTGGAGTTTATGTAAAGCTTAAAAAATATCATTGATGCAGATTCCGGAGAAGACACTAAACAATTTGTTATCAGCTTGGAGCTAGAAAAGACAACGCAAAGAAAAATATCGGATTATTTTCCAAAAACTCAATAAATGTTTTGTTTTTCAAGAAATTTGAAAATTTTGTATTAAATTGCATTAAGTTCCTGTGAATGTTTTTGCTTCATTGATTTTTATAAACTGCCTGCATATATACACATCTATGTAAATAAAAAATGTGCTCCAATAAACTTAATTCTGTTAAATATATGTTTTTTTTTCTTTTTTTTTTAAAATATTTCATTCCCCTAAGTTTCGTATTAAGCAATTTTCACTGTATATCTCACACAAATAAGTGTTCTTCTTGATAGCAAAGTGACCGCGGTTGCCTAGTGGTTATGGTGCGGACACGTGACTGGTGTGTCATAAATTCGAGCCAAGTGTCGATGAGGATCCGAAGTGATGAAAGACTGATGCCTTTCTATCTTCTATCGAGACTTAAGGTCCTCCTGTTGGGTTGGTGTGGATGTTCGGAGAGAGGTTGCCAGCTATGGTGTCATGCTCGTTACTTGATCGAGGCTCCAAAATACGAGGTCCATTTCTAATAGTTCTTGTATACCTCCATAGTGCGATGTTAATAAACACTGACTCATTCTGGTATCCAAATCTCAAATTTGATTGTGTGTTCTGAAAAATTCAGCGTTATATTAGGAAAAAAAACAGCCTAAAATTTCATCTTATTTAAATGAGGAGAAGCCTTCACAGACAAAAGAATCTTTCTCATTTTATATTTTTTTAATTTCTTTATTTTAACAAGAAATGGAAGTATTTTATAAAATATTAGAAAAAAGTTATGGAAATAATTTTTTTTATTTAAATTTTTTAAATGATTTCAGAACTAATTTATCAATTATTATTAATTTTCTATCTACCTTTAAAAAAACTTGTAAAGTTGGAGAGAGATCTGTTTATTTCCTTTTCTTTTGAGCCTGAGGGAAAAAATGCATGGAAGGAATTTAAGTCTTCCTGAGAGGAAACTGTTTCAGAAATGGATAGCATTTCGCCAATAAATCGACAAAATAGAGGAAAATAAATTCACGAAAAATGATGTTACATTCACTGCACACTAAAAAAGACTTCTTATTACGAATTACAATCAGGACAGTATTATGTTAATATACTCTGTGTTATTTTTAGATAATGCTTAGATAAGTTTTTCCATTTGGTTTCCCGTCCTTTTCTGTGTTTTTTTTTATGTAATATTGAGATTTATTGAAATATTAAAGGCTACTTCCTCTTTGCTTTTTAATAAATTTTTTGAAAAATTCTTATAGTAGTAAGTGATTAAATTACCTTTTTATTTATAGTAACTAAACTTTAGTAATAGAAATTGCAGTGCACAATATGAAAATAGTTCGTATACAAATAATAAAATAATTAACATTTTTTAAATAATATGGAAATATGATATGATTTATAAAAAAAATCTTTGATTTAATTTATTTCATAACTTTTTTTTTGCTTGTAACCTATGCATATACATTGCGTAAAATAGATTTTGTGCCCAAAATACTACAAAAAGTTAAACATTTATTTTTTTAAAATATTTAAAAATTTATGAAAAAATTTTAAAATGCCACTTCTCCTACAATAATTGATTTATACCCATGAAATTTAATTTACAAGTACGCTAAACTATGAATAACAAAAGCTGGTTTGGGTGTTCTGCTAACATGATTAATATTTGTAAAATAATTTTAATGATGTATGCTCATTGAAAATTCCTTGAAAAATGTATTAACTCTGAATTCAACTATTTTTATTAAAAAAATTAGTATTGCTTTGATGCATACCAACTTTTGTTACATGTACTAAAAGCAATTTTTTTTAAAAATATCAAAGCATTTGGTACAATAGAAAAAGCGCATTACGGTTTTGAATAGACATAAACTAGTTATTTATTCTTTTCTGTGGTAAATCAGGTTAAAGTTTGTATTTGTCATTAGAATAGGAATAAAAACGAAGATAAAAATAATTTAGAGGTTTCAAATTTTGTGAGAATATAAAAAATTATATGAGAAATAATTTAGTCTAAAAAAGTTTTATTTGTATTTTGACCGATTTTTGTCAATTGAATCACACTGTGCCCCCCAAAAAATAAGCGAATTTTTTGAGTTTATAGATTGATAATTCAAAATTCTTATTTTTGGTTAAATATTTTGTCAGGATTTTTACGAATACCATCAAATAACTTAGAGTTCCACTAAATTACAGCTGATACATATCTACTCCAAAATATTCAATAATATATTATGCAGGTGGTGCCAATGATTTCAATATGCAAAACAAAGAGTTTCAACGAGGGGTTTCCATAATCGATCTTTCTTTAATAATATGTGTTCAAGTGATAAATAAATATGATGCACACAAAAAAGTATAATAGCGTCAACTCACGTTTGTGGTCAATGTTCTGGAAGGAGAAAATCTTAAACAAGGTTTTCCTTCTTAGAATAATAAATAGTACATATCAGAACCACAATTTGTACTATTAAAAAAAATATGTTTCAAGATAAATACATTGTTGCGCCAGATTTCGTTTCTTTTTAACTTCTAATTGTAGCAAGAAAGATATTAATTAAGGTCTTCATTTTAACGATGCGGTATCTTTAATGATGTTTTGTATCAAAAAACTGTTCTACATATTTCTGTAAATGAAAAACACGTTTTAACTCATTTCATTATTTTTCCTCGATTAACTATTCTATTTTTTATGTATATTATGTAAATGGGCAAAGGCTTATAGTACCTTTTTTCTATAAAAAGCATTCTTTTATTGTTAAAGTACACATATTCATATTCATCACCATTTACATTTAAAATGAAAACATCTAAACTTTTGGGAAAAATGATTACTGAAATATGAAAAAAAAGTACAAAATTACTTGTTTTCCATGTTATTTTGATGTAATTGGAAAATTTTAACTAAATACAACTATTCTTGATTATTTGTATGTGAAAAGAGTTTTACAATATATTACCAAAAGGAAGTATTAGTGTTTTAAGTTTGTTTCTAGTATTATATTTTTATGGTAAAATGAATATCATTGACAAAAATCATATTTATAAACTATTTTAAGTCACGTAGATACAGGGAGAAACACCTGAGAAATAAATAATTATGTATTGTGAAACATGTATCATTTTCCATTTATTTCCGTTATATAATCTTATCTTTATAAATAAAAACATCAGGACAAAATTACCTACGTAAACAGAAATTCAATCAGTTTACATATTCTCATCAAATTTTCTTTATTGTTTCACAATCCACCATCTTTATTCAAACCAAGCTGCCAATGAATTATCTGGAACGTTCAGGATAAGATTTCAAAAAGGATTTTCAGAAATAACTCAAGCAGAATTTCGCTTAGAAGAGGCAGTTTTTTAGTGGTATATGTTCAAAGAGAAACTAAATTACAATATTTTTTGCATATGGATTGAAACAGCAACAAACATTAAGTATGATTACATAGATTGATAAAATTCTCTATTTTACAAAAATATTGTCATTTGGGAAAGTAATTATTCGTTAAACAAAAAAAATAAAATTTAATGATAACTGCACAAAAAATATTTCATCCTTGATTAGTTTCTCTTTTTTATACACATACAGGGTGTTCCGAAACTCAATGTTAAACTGTCAAGGCTTGATTGAGAGGCTTATATCTGTTCTGGGAAAACTGAAAAAGTATTCCCCACCATATAGTTGAATAAAAACGAGACTCTTTTATTTATTTATTTATTGAAAATATGGAAAGTTTGCAACTTTTCTCACATCTACTGTAATCACAAATTTCCCAATTTTTTAATGATTTTTCCCAGATGTGATCTTATATAACCATGCTGTTAATCAAGTCGGGCAAATTCTTTGTTGGTTTATTTAAATTTTATGTAGTTTGATTCGCGTGGTTTGAAAAAATTTTATGTCCCAACTTTGACGCTTTATAAAAAGAAAAACATTACTTATAACCTTAAGCAAAATTCTCAAAAGATGGACCATTTAATTCAAATTCCAAAACGGTACACCAATTGTTTTTTGTTGTATATCTAACAATCATACCGATTTTTTTTATTTGTAGAACATCTTCATTTTAAAAATCTCTCTTTTGCACCCTCCATCTCATTATTCATCCAAAATTTGCATGTGATACTTTTAGATTTTTGATCTTATAATCTGAATTTTTATCGCTGAAAGAATGATGTAAAGAGCTCATAAACATGTGATTTAAATGATGTCTAAATGATGTCTTACAACATAAAAGTAACTTCATTTGTTTATATTAAAGTCTATATTTCTATAAACAAAGTAAGTTTTTAGTTAGAATATTGAGAATATTAATGAATAAAATATATGCGCAATAGCATAGTTGTATGATGGTAAATGATGTAATGCCGTTTAAATCCATGATTTGAAATAAGAAAACTAAATGATGACTAACGACCGGCTTGTAGTCTTCCATATCATCCTCTGACTTACAAATAATGTAGCACTTTGGGAAGATGCTATGAGTAAATACTTCAGATGCATTCTAAATCCCAAGAGTTCACCGTGAGGTTACATATATGAGGGAAAGCAACAGACCTTTACTAATACGTATTCTGCGAAACTTCTTACGATATTCTGATTTAGACGCAGACCAGTGGTCAGCTGGTATGTTTCGCAAGCCATTAATCATATTTCTGAGCTCCCAGGAAGCTTGCTTAACAAAACAAAAAAACATGATTTTTTTTTTTAAATTAAGGATTGTAAAGTTTTAACTTATTAATGAAGGTAGTTGAAATCGCATGAAAATGAAGACTTAAAAAGGCTATTAAATAGAAAAATTCAAAAGTCAGAAAAAAAATTCAAGTTTTGTAAAAAGGCTTGTTTGCCTCGAAATGTTTTTAAATATTTCTTGAGAGCATAGTTAGCAAACTTCAAAGAATAAAATAAGAATTTTAAGGTTTAACCACCATTTCTAAGAAAATGGTACCCAAATAATGGACTGAAAAAAATATAAAGATATATAAGTTTGATTCGTAAAGTATAATTCATTTTATGGGGTAAAAATGAAATTTAAAATCGTTTAATATTATATATAATTACATATTCTTGAAATATAGTAAATTTATAATCTAAAAGATGCTTTAAACCAGATTAATGTATTAGTGAGTATGCACAAAAAACTTTAAAACATCTTAAAATAAGAAAACGCACACACATATTTCACATTATATTCCTCTATTTTATCCACTTAAGCAACAAAAATTTCTAAGACATGAAATTACTTTAAAAAGTTAAAAATTGCGTATTTGAACTGTTTCAGATGTATATATTTATTTTTACAAACACGTTCCAATGCTCAAAATAAGCGATACAGTCCAAGAATTGAGGGACTTGGCACATAATTCCGTACCTTGAATATTTCGAAGTACTACAACGCACACAGTCTCCCTTCCAATAATACTCTTGGACGAAAATATACCTTTGTGAAAGTTTTCGTATAATATCTAGAAATTTTGCTAAAAAACGTTCTTGACGACAACCAGTGTGGCTTCCTGTGAATTTGTTTTATTTCCACTAATGACACAAAATAATGCCCCACTAGATTTTTTTTCGGTAATAGAAACATTAATAAAAATCGCAATGAGATAAGTTAGTTAAATAGACAGGATGCAAAAGCTCTTTAGATTTAGTTTTGTTGAGTAACTGTGTAATTGAAGTGCAGGTGCTTTTTAATGAAGCAAGTACCATTATCCACTTGGCCACATTTGAGAGCGTCAAAAACGAATTCAACCCCTCAAACAATATAAAATTTGTTGATAACGTTCCTTGTGTTCACTGTTTCTGCCTTTAGGAATAAATTAAATTGTCCTCAATTCAGGAAATCAGAGATTATCCGGAGAGCTCATCATCTATGATGGATAGTCGTTTCTTTTTAAAACCATTTGTATATCTTTTATCCAACATCATAGAATCACTGTACACCTTTCTTGGCATTTGTAAAAAAAAAATTAGAAGCTTTAGAAACATGCTGACAAAATTTGATATTACAGCCCTGTTTGTGAAAATGCGTGTTTTCTTACGTCGCTTAACAATATTGTCTAACCTCAGAGCTAATTGTCTTCGCATACTCTTCAACAAGGTAACACGAGTAAAAGTAACTTGATAACAGAGCAGAGAGATGATGGAATGCATTTCAAAAGATGTAATTTTTTTTGTATGCTTTTCCAGTCATTTGTAACCGCAATCCCCGTATTTAAAATCATATCTCATATGTTTACTCAATAATTGTAATAAGTATAGTAAAACAATGAAAAAAATCCTTAATAATAAAATAAACTTTTTTTTATGAAAAAATATGTTAGAAATGATTATTAAATTTTTTATTTAAATATATTTCCATTCTTTAGTAGAACAATTTAATTTGAACAATTTAATTTGTTTCACAGTTGCGCATATAGCTCTTCAATTCTTAGAAGTACGTATACTACTAAAGACTATTTTTAAAGTTTTAAACACAGAGATACTTTTTCAAATATAGTTAGCACTTGTGCATATTGACCAAAATGAGGTTCCATAAGTAAAACACGTGTTTTTATATTGATAAAATTAAAAAGCGTTGTATCCATCTATTAAGCCTTACATTTAAATACTGCTTTATAAGCCTAACTCTAGGAAAAAATCTTCCACGATACACACTAGATGTTATATTAAGAATGTATAATAATAAAAAAAAACAATAATAATAAAGTATAAGTTTTCTTCTCATTTATTTCATGATTCAAGCATTTAAATATTATATTTTCTTTACATTAAAAAGGGCTTTAATAAGATTCAAGAATAACAATTTTTTTCACTAAAAAATCTCCAAAAATAACTTACAATTATGACTTTAAACTTCCCTTTTTATGTAAGAACTTTGGTTAAAAAAGTTAATATCAGTAAATTTACGATTTAAAATTTGATAGTTTCTTATCTCTTTTCAATATAACCTCGTTTTAAAATACATAATATATAAGTTTTAAATTATATATATAAAGTTATATATCAGTTATATTAGCTAATTACAAAATATTTAATTTTCATGAAAAATGTCATAAATTTTTAAGAATAATTCCTAATCGTAAAATATTCCTTGAATTTTTAACTTTCAATATGTTCTAATTTCTGCTCCTTTGTCATCAGCTTGCTGATGTTGAAGCTAGTTGTTCTAGAATTGTTCGAACATGTAGTATTTGGTGTTACAATCATTACCGACGTTGAATTTACAAGTTTATACCTTGTCTAATGCCTTGAGTTAGCCTATTTCGAATAGATGTAAAGAACTTTTTTTCAGCGAAAAGGAGAAATTCAATGTAACATATTTTTTTCTCTCTTCGTCGTTTTGTTCCCCGAGGGAGAATTTTATTGTGTTGAAACCCATAAAAAATAAACAGTATGAAAAAGATTAGAACATACGCACAAAAGAAAGGAGTTTCCTAAATTCGTAAAACAAGCCAGAACAAAATAAAGGTACATTGAAAGAAGTAAGCAAATACGAAAGCAAAAAATTCCTCAAGTAAAATTACAACCGCTTAGCGTACAGTTCACCAGTGATTTGACCCCTTAGAAACCATGAGGAATATTTCCCTCGGCTCCTTGGATTTTGAAAGTTTTCTGAAACTTCTTAGGGTTATAATTTCTGCAACTATATTTTGTAATACATTTTGTCATAAAAGAAAATAATAAACTACTTTTTTTATTATTGCAATAAAAGATATAAAAGCGTGTGTGATTTAAATTACATCTTTAAAGCAAAAAGAATCTTTTTAATTAGCTTAAGAGTAAAAATTTGAGACTTAATTTTTGTTTTAAAATAAATTTATAGAATAAAACATTTTCTAAGCAGTGTGTGTGTATAGTTTATCTATACATATGTGATTTAATTATTATTTGAATGAAATCGCGCACATATAAAGATATTCTTAAAACAAACATTCTTCAATTTTTTAAGAAACTTTATCTATTATTTTTTTTTTCAATAAACGTACTTTTAATATTGCAATGCCAAGTAAAGTAATGTATTGTAACACATTACTCACTAACGTGCCATACTTTTCAGAATGCATAGTGCATGAAATTTAAATTTGAAATAAGATTAGTTAGTTTTTGAAAATCATCGTATTTTTAACGTCGTATGAGAGATTAAGCAACCCGTTGAAATGTAATGACAAAATATTGTACGTAACGCTTTGTAATAATAAGGCAATATATCTTTTCTCGACAAATTATCATTCGAATCCAACATGCAAAACAACTGTCTTTCCCAAAAAGGTGCCAAGGTAAAGGTGAAAGGTATTTTTTGCTTCTTTATTTGTACTGCCTAAGTGCTAACGAGATGGTTCTTCGATCTTGGAAAGTCCTTCTGCTTTTCCTAATGGGTATAAAAGATATGTTCCATATATATTTTCTAAGTACTAAAAGCCATTACACGATAGAATGGTGTGACAATCCACCTGTAGTTGTTCATCCGGTTATCCCACTGAATATATTTGAGCTTTCAACGAAAACTGAATTTATACTTTGGGCTTGGTTTAAGAAGTAACTTGCTTTGTTCTACATTTTTTTTCTTGAAGAAATGTGAAACTTTTTCAGACTAAAATTTTTCAAAACTTCTAAAAAAAATGTGGCTTTTTGTTTTTGACACTGTTTTCACCTGGTTTGCTGAAACTCTACGTAAAAACTTTTTTAAAAAAATATGCAGCGTAAAAATAGGAAAAAAGTTACCTTCTTTTAGTACTTTTCTTATTCCTCCTTCTCAAATACTTTATATAGAAAAGTACTTCTGAATACAAAACCGGGAGCAGTTCTTCACTTACATCTTTTGTTTCCTTTTTATCTTGTTTGTATAATCCATGCTTTAGAATTTCTGAAAAAATGAGTTAAGCTCGTTTATTTTCTTTAATTGTAAAAACTTACTTTTTTTTTGAATTTATAACTTAAGAACCAGGGCTTCGAACCGTAATTTTTTCCGTTCCGGTTCACCTAAAAAAATATGTCGGTTCAGTTTCTATTTTCGTTCCAACAAAAATAACAGTTTTCGGTTTAGCTTCGATTGAGTAATTTTATTTTATTTATATTCTTAACTTATATCAGCTGTATTTTTCTAGCTCATTCAATTGAATTAAATCTGTCTTCTGCATGTAGTTTCTAGCGAAACTGAAACAGAAAAGTACTAGTGAACATCAAAACAGGAAACCGAGAAGCAATATACATGTAATAATGATAATTATATGGTTGACATTAAATTAGAAAATATCGATTGGTTAGTTACAGTAGCAAAATGACTGAAGCTATATCGAACCGAAATAAATCGATATTTTTTTTCGGTTCAGTTCCGGTTTTCGTTCCGTTCACGTTATTTTTTCCGGTTATTGCTTCAGTTCCAGTTCTAAGACCTGTTAAGAACTTCAATTCAAAAGGACTTTTCCCTTATTATCAAACAAGCATGCTGAATACTGAAGTATCAAATATATTCGCACATTTTTCAACAAAATTAAACTACAGCCCTGCTTCATCATTTTATCCCTAGTAATCGAATATTAATAACAACTTACTTAGAGCAAAAATGATTAAACACTATAATATCGAACAGTTTTTTGAAGTTTTTAAGGAAGATTTTTAAAATATTTGAAAAATACTACACGCGCTCTTTTGCATTAATTCCCAGAACTCATATTAAACAATTGTTTGGTAAGTGAATACAAGAATGTATTGGCATTCTTTTGATTGAAATATGTCTAAATGTATATTTTAGTTTTAATTTTAAATACAAGTACTCATCGCTGAAGCCAATCATACAACATCATATATCTCACTTATTAATAATATTATAATTATAATTACTACATACTTCTTAATAATATTATAATTATAATTATTACATACTTCTTAATAATATTATAATTATAATTATTACATACTTCTTAATAATATGACATTTTTCATCACCCCAGGAAATTGTCAAATTGCTACCTTCACTCTAAAAACAATTCTAAGTTAAAAATTCAAACCTATTACATCGAAATAAAAAAAATAAAAAATAAAACTTCATACGAATAGAAATTCGGTTCAATTGAATCACATATTTATGCGAAATTTAAGACTTCATTCTGCAGAAATACATTCTAACTATTTAAAGCGAAACATCACAGTACATTTTCACTAAAATGTCCAATATTTCTCTAAAAATCCTTTTTTAAATATATAGGAAAAGAATCTTTACGTAACGCAAGAGTTGAAAATTTATAAAATTACTGAGTTAAATCACAAAATTCATAACTGTGAAACCAACTGTGCCATTCCATAATTTAATGCTTCAAGATACTTATTTTAATAACGGTAAGAAGCAAAGTTAATGCATTAGCGAAATGTTTTTTTTATTTTTTAAAAAAAATCAGAAAATAATTGATAAAAAGCATAAAATGTTTTCAGGTTTGTTTGAAATAAAATAAAATAAATAGATTAATTTGAACGCATAAAAAGCTGCCAAAACTATTTAAACTCTTACTGACATATTAAATGATCATTTCTTCGAAGGATATTTAAGTTATATTAATTGTAAGTAAATTGGGAATTTCTCCAACGTAAATTGGTAAGGCTGCAATTCAGGAAGGAGAAGCGTATGTTAAGGAAAACAAGCTAAATAAAAATCCATTAGTATTTCTGGAGAAACTTTTAATATAGACGGGAATGAAAAATTTGCCTGGAAAACTAATTGACATTAAGGGAGAAAAATAGTCCACAAGATGCCTTTATCGGGAAGACGCAAAACAATCACTGTTATTGAAATGCTTAAGGGAATTACTGTTTCCTTACAACTTCGAAGGCAAGTACAGGAAGGCGAAATTTCAAAGATAAAATTCTGGAATGTTCATAATTGAAAATAAGTTAACTAAGTTCATATATAAGTTAATACACTCGATTAAGAAAACTTTTGTATAAGTTAAAAGTTTACTTCCCATAGAGAAAAGACCTTGAAGAAAGGTATTTTGGCATAGAAATATTTAAATGCATGTGTCATTTACAGGATGATAAATCACATTCTTTTGATGTATATCCCTTGCCGTGTAATGCCCATTTTACATAAGGTGAAAAATATAATTTGAAGTAAATTTATATTAATTGACAAAAAATTATCTGTTGTCGTAAGTAGCAAGTATCAATGTTGCATTTAATACATATCGCGATACTTATTTAGAAATTAGCCAGATTAAAAGAAAAACAAGGAAGTGTTTTAAGAAAGTGAGAGTTCACATTAACGTAGCACCCTAAACCAACACTACAGCTGACATCCCCTTCTCTTTAAATTGACAGACCATGCTAATGGAGGATTCAATCACGACAGATTTAATGTATGTCAGATTCCCCAAACAGTGGGTCTGCAGTGGCATTAGGGCTAAAGCTCAGGACACGCCAGTCACGAGCTCGTGACCATGACCACTAGACTCGCACCCTAAGCCAACACTAGAGCTTACACACCTTTCT
>BMAV01026241.1:156886-201771 GCA_019973955.1 Trichonephila inaurata madagascariensis | reverse complement strand
GGGCTGCGGTAGCCTAGTGGTCAAGGTATCGGATCATGGCAGGCATGCCAAGACTTCGAGCTCAGTACCACTAAAGACCCGCCCTGTAGTGCAGCGATGCACGTTAAATATGTCGAGAGCTGAAACGTCCTCCCGTTGGTGTGGTGTGGTAGCTAGGAGAGGGGGTGCCATCTCAGATATCGTCCCCGTCACTTGACCATGGTTCAAAATTACGTGGTCCGTCGCCAAAAGTCCTCGTGTAGCTGAACAGTGCGACGTTAATATTCACTCATTGGCTCACTAGGTAATATTTTGAATAAGGTTTATCTGAAACCTCATATATAAAAGTCTCTTGGAACTTAGTGAACTTTTGATTAAGCCTATTTTTGAGAGTAAAATAGTCCACATTATAGTTTTCCTCTTTCTCTTACTAAATTTCAACATTTAAATTTATTTATAATCATACTTTTCTTCAATTTTTTTTAAAAATATTATTAATTTAATACTTAATTGCACTATAAAGACATCTTTATAATCATTTAATCTCACCCCATGTTTCTTCATCAAACAATCTTACAGCAAGAAAGACTTGCAATCCATTCATATTGAGGCCGCAGTACATGAGTGGCGATGAAAGCGAAGATATGGGAGGGAGGAGTTGCGAGTTCGAGTCCTATTGCACTGAAAAACTACCATGTAGAGAGGTTGATGCACGTTTCATACGTCGAGGTACAAAGTCCTTACGTTGTTGTGGCATGGAAGTCTGGAAAGAGGTTTGAACTAAGTTGTTATCCTCGTTGTTTGACAGAGTTTTAAAATTATGAGTATATTCTTCCGTTTAATCGCTTAAGTGTCAGGATCCCTCAAACGTTTTTTTTCGATTATTATTTAGGCAGAATTCAATAAAAATTAAATTGTAGATTGTCTTATACATATCACCGCAGAAGCTGTGAGATCATGGTCGTGAATTCGTGCCTGGTGTGTTTTCTGTCGAGTCATAAGTTCATGTCACTAAAAACTTACCTTTCACAGTAGGGATGGCAATCTGAGATCGATTAATCGAAGAATCGATTTCTCGGGCCAAAAAAATCAGTTTTTTTTAATCGATATGGAGCACTGAATCGATTCAGTGAATTAATATTTCATCCTAGAAAATCAACATTCGATCTTTTTTTTTTTTTTGTTTTCGTAAAAGTCATAAAATTATTTACAATTAGTTGAATGCTCTATCTTTAAAACCTGTTATATTACAGTGTTGGCGGTTAAAGGGCTAATTTACTGGCAAGAACAAAAAAAGTATTTATCATCACGTTCACTTAATAGCCATGATGTATATGAGTATCGTGGAATCATCTGTTCCTTGTGAGCGCCTTTTTTTCAATTGCCGGCAACATCGCAAGTGATGGGCGGAATCCCAGTAGACTTGACAGACTGTTGTTTTAAAAAGCTTAGATATTAAGCATTGGGAACTATAAGCTATATTATCTATTTTCTAAACTTTTTAATGTACCTGATACTTTGATATGGTAATAAAAATAATTGTAATCATCACGAAATCCCTCTGAACAAAAATATTCCCCGATTTTACTGATAAGAGATCACTTATTATGGTATCTTTCTTGTTTTTCATAAAATGGATTTATATTTATATTGTAAATGCAGACTTAAAAAAAATCGATTTTTTAGATATCGATCTTTTAGATCTCGATTTTTTGGTGAATCGATTCATCAGGTTACGATTCGAATCGATTTAAAAATCGATCTTTTTCGGAAAGAATCACCATCTCTATTTCACAGGGGCTGTTTCACGCAATATACGTACGTCCAGGCTGAAAGTCTTCACATAGACTTTGTCTGGAAATTCAGAGACAGACGTGCCAGCTAAGTCATTGTCGTTATCAGACCGTGATATAGAATAATTAGTTCCTTTTCCAATTGCCGAAGTATGCTTAATTGCTTAAAATGTAATCTATTAAACAATCAACCAATAAGTTGAATAAATCACCGATTTTAAAATTGATTCATTCGTTCAGTTTTTTCGTTCTTCCAGTCGATTCAGCCACTGATTTGGAACACTAGCTTTTTTTTTCAACAAGATGTTTCCGAGTCATAATTTTCTTCTTAAATCTTTTCTCGAAATTTAAGAGCCGTAAATAAAGATTTCTCAAAAGAAGAGAAAGGACATTTTGATATTTAAATATAAATACAGACTGTGTACTTTATAAAACGAATAAATATAAATCATTGAAAATTATAATTTTCTTCAGTTGAATGTTAATAGCTAATTAACTATAGTTTTAGAATTAAAAATATAGCATACGTTCATGAACATTTGATAAACCAATAAAAATTTATCTTTATTCAACTTCTGATACCATCATAAAAATTTCAATTTTTTAAATAAATGAACTTTTAATTAATATAATGAACTTTGATCTATTATAGTTCCAAGAATAATGACTTGTTCGTCTATATTTACATTATCTTACGAAAAAAAACAATTTTAAAAAATTGTTTAATAATAAAGTTTAAATAAAAAATTATGTCTGAGTATTATAGTTCAATAAATATTAAAAGATAGATATTTTTTAAAAAGTACTGAAAAATTTCTAAAGTTATACAAATTACTAATTGACGTCATTATAGGCTTAAATAATGTAAAGTTTTACTTAAATAAGCATTTATTTAAATTAAATTGCTTAAACATAACAAAGACTTATAAAATAAGAGCAACGTCTTTCAAATTCCTCAGCTTAATATAAGAAAGTACAATAAAAAAATATTGATACTAAATTACATCAAGTTCATGACCCGAATAAAAAATCTCATATTTTTTAAATAAAACATTGTATATCTATAAGATAAATAAATCACTTTAGAATATAGATTCCAATGATTTTTTTAATTACAGGTTTTTTAACTGTCCATTCGTGTTTAATGAAATAAATTGAATAGAAATAATTAATTTGTTCATTTTTTTTTTTTTTTTTTTTTGCTTTAAAGAGGAAAATATCACCTTTTTTTTAATTTTAAAATTTCTCTTCAAAACACGAATCTTAATTGCTGATGTTTGGAAGTGTCAAGAAAACAAGTTATCGAACGAAAAAATAGACACAGCCTATTATTCCATCAGTATTGTTTGATTTTTAAAGCACAAAGAAATTTTCCCTCTTCTTTTTAAATGAAATAAAGAAAAAAATGGCTTGAAAGACATTTTGACTCGCGTTCTTTTAGAAAATGAAAGAAACTATCTTCAGCTGTCATATGCTTTGTATCCTCTTTCTAACGCTTGATTTTTTTTCCGTAACAATGCCCGAATAAATCGATCGTAATGCTCGACATTCCATTAGCAATACCACAACTTACATCAATATGGATTTTCTATAGTAACGACTGTTGAAATGGCTGTGCAACATAGCAAACAAATTGTGATTACGGGTCAGAAGAGATTTCAAGCAGACATTTTCATTTTGTCACTTGAAAGCCGCAAGAATTTTTGAAATGACATATTGCACTTTGAGTTGCAGCTTGTTTGATTGTTCATGGTTGACAATCAGATGTCAGAACAGAATGAAACGTCAAAAAACAATTTCATAAGTTCAAATCCATCACCACCTACGTATTCTAGTTATTCAATTTTGAAACAGATTTTATTAATTTTAATTCCATAAGTTAGAATACCATTCCGTATTTAAGTATTGCAACTAGAACTTTGAGTTTTACAAACATATTCTTAAATAGGTTTGAATTTCAGATGAAATGAACTCTGTTATCTGTGATAGTGTTCTTTTTTCACAAATATTGTAAGTTCTTATTTAAAATAAGCATCTTAAGTTGTCACTTAATTTCACTGTCCACATATTTTTAGATATGTATATAATCTTGCTGTATTTGAAATCTATGTAGGAGTATACATACGGGGAAACCGATTCACATACACTCATTCATCAAGAAATCTCTGTAACTGTTAGAACAATAGAACTGGAGTTTTGAGGCATCTTTCTTTTATTGAGTAGAGATCTACTAGAAACGGAATTTTCAAAAATCAATTTCCAAAGATGGGGAAGAGGTTCGTAGGGGTGCAATCGATAAAAAAATCCAGGTTTTGAACTATTAGACCTACAGATTTGAAACTTGTCAAGCATGTCTCTTTTGCAAAATAGAGATCCGCTAAGGACGGGTTTTGCATAAATTGACTCCCAAGTGGAGTTACAGGGGCGTAAAAGACGATATGTATTGTTTATATAAAGGAGAAAAAAGAAACTCGCTCGTCACAAGGACTTTGGAATTATATGACCTACCAACTTGAAAAATGGCAAATATGTTTATGTTATTGAGTTGAGATCCACTACGAACAAGTTTTGCAGAAATCGTCTCTCACAGTGGCGTAAAAGCCAATATTTATATAGTTGTCTTGGATAAATTTATAAATTGACTAATAGATGAATTTGAAAAATACCAAGTTATTCAGTTAGAATTCAAGTTTTTCGTTTTACTTCGCTGCTTGCTCAATCGTTCTTCACTTACATTTAAATTTGCAATTTACTGAAAATTATTCAAAATCTAATTAAATTTAAACATTAACTTTTTTTTCTTCTATCTAGATTGTTAATATTTTTTTATTCTATTCTTGCGGAAGAGTATACATGTTAGTATTTATATAGGAAAAAATAAATAAATGCAAGTTATTATATAAATAAAGGTATAATAAATGCATACAACTCATTTACAAAAGCATTGAATTATATCTATATTATTTATGTGTATATTATCAATACCTACAAATTGCTTTAAGCAAATTATACATCTGTTTCAAATGATTTTCTATTAAATTCTAATTAATTATAGAATTAATACTGCTGATTAAATACTTAGATATTTCAGTAAATATTAGATGCAAAAACAAATGTATGTGTTTACCCTTTTTTCTGAAACTATTTTTCTGTTTTATTTCTAGGATTACGAAGTTGATCTATATTTGCGCCAGAAATGGCTGGATGAAAGACTGAAGAAACCAGAAATGTCAAGGCCTCTCGATCTGAATGATCCTAAACTGGTTCAACGTATATGGAAACCAGAAGTCTTTTTCGCAAATGCGAAACATGCTGAGTTTCAGTATGTAACTGTTCCAAATGTACTCGTTCGAATAACTCCTTCGGGACACTTACTGTACATGCTCAGGTAAATTTATGAATATATACATTTCGTTTATAAGAAAAATTCGTTTCGTAAATTTATTTCGTACATTTTTCAAAATAAGTTTCAGACTGCATCACAAATGTGGAGCGACATATTTGAAATAATTTTTGCTTTGAATATTTGTATCCTGAAAAGATAAAAATAAGAATTCATTTTAAAATATATATGAAATATATATATAATATATAGATCATATACTTTTTTATTTTTTATTTATGCAGCTTAAATGTTTCTTCGGATTATATCTTGTAGACTAGCCATTTTAAATTCAGTGTTTTAGATTACATAAAACACAGTTTATAAATTATGTATCAAAACAAAAAACTCCTTCTTTATTTGAATTTATGCTTTGTAAAGGATTATTGCTAAAGATTCCTATTGTTTTTTTAATTTCTTCAAAAATAATAATGGCGGCACCGATATCTCTTGGTAGGTTTTATATAAATTTTTACAGCACAGTTAGGTAAAATTTGAGTTAAGTTTAAAACAAGTTCATCTGTATTATTCATAAATGCGCGATTAAATTAATATGCTGTATATAATATATGTATGTGTATATATATATATATATATTACATTCAATTTCTCACACACACTTTTTTGTAAAATTTTTGAACAGCAAAATTATATTTCTTTGTACTTATTCAAGAATGTTGATTTTTAGTATGGAAATGATATATACCATTCCCTCCCCCAAGTCAAAACTGATTTATAAAAGAACGTTTTGAATAAATTATTTAAAAATTCTGATGTTGAATTTTCGAAGTGTATATAATAAATATAATTCAAGATTGAGTGGATTTCAATAAGAAATTGAAAATTGTTTGTAAATAGAAATTTATAAAAGAACTTTGAAAATTAACTTTACAAGTAATTCAAATATGTGTCTATATATCTGATTTTATTGCTAACTAGAAATTTTTTTTAGCAGTACTATATCTTTTAAAAAAAATAGTTTAAAATCATGGAAAAAACGTATTTTATTTATTTCATCAAAACAATATTGTATGGAAAACAAACTTTTCTTCATTAAAAGTGCCACCAGTACTTAAAAGAAAAAAAAATGCATTCATTTGTTAATATAATTCCTCATAATCACTTTCAAATGTGATAAGATTAACGGTTTCTTTCACTCTGTTTTATTATTAATTGTTATTTGAATATATATACCTTTCTTGCAAGGTCATTCCATATTAATTCAATACTGATAAAAAAAATTTCTGGTATTCATTTTTTACCAGAGGTTTGTATATTTCTTATATTTATTTAGAATTTCCAAGCAACAAACTCATAGTGGCATTTTTTAAAAATTAAAAAGCTCATTCATCTGACACTTTTAATTAAAGCAAATAAAAACTAATATTTTCATTTTAAAAAAGCAAAACTACCAATTTTTTTCTATGAATTCTTAATAAAACTTACAAATATGCTATAAATAAAATCGTACTTAAATCTATCCCTGATTTAACTGAATTTTCTTTTGATTCTAATAAAAACGTATTAAAATTTCTGCATAGGCTCTCTTCATAATTTAAATATAATACACCATTTAGTCTTAAAAATGTTCTTTAAAAATGCCGTTTTTTTTTCTTTAGCTCTTTTTACAATTATTGTATACATAACAGATTATAGTTCTACATAAATTATGTCTCATTAGTTCTGATATTTACAAATTTGCAATTTGAACTAATAAATTAATAACACGTTAGTGCATTTTCTTTTAATATAGTTCATTAATTTTATACTTATATTTATGTTCTCTCTTTTTAAAGGAATAGAATATTCATACGGCTAATAGAGTATATATTTAGTATTTTTCCGGTTTTATTTTTTTAATTAATGTAAGTTTTAATTTGTGTCACAATAGCTTCTGAAACCTTTTCAGAAATAGCTTCTTCAACTTTTTTTGTTTTATAATTGCAGGCTGAAACTCACATTCTCCTGCATGATGGATCTTTACAGATTTCCATTAGACACACAAGTCTGCACTATTGAATTAGCATCATGTAAGTAAATTTTACTTTCAAATACCAGAACTTTGATTTAGAAATGCTGTTCATATTAAAATTATGAAACATTTTGTTTATCGTCCAGATATTTAGTAACTTTTTTGTAATCTGTGATAATAGTCTTATAATTTTTTCTGTTCAATTTTTTTATTAAGTTACAATAATTATAAATAATTTTAAATTTGTAATTGTACACATTATACATAACATAATAAAACTCTTACTAAGTGAAATAATAAAAAAGAAAGAACTTTTTAATACCTATAGGCATTAAACAGTAATTAGATAACTTCAACATCTTAAATGATCGTCTCATTTTAGGTAATTCTAGCTATGTTACGGTATGTTAAAGTGCATTAATAAAATATTTGAAATCATTTTTAAAATCTTGTCTCTAACGTATAGATTTTCCTTTCTCATGATTCATCAATATTTTAAAGAAAATCATTCTTCCTAAGTACATGATATTTTAATTAAGTGTAACTTTTCAAGTATATAAATGAGTTAAATTTTTCCCCAGACGAAATCAGGAAAATATAATAAAACTAACATTTCAAATGCAAAATGTCTACAAAGTTGTCTTCATTTCTACATACACTGCTGGCCACCGTAAATGCAACACCAAGAAAGACAAGAGATAGCACAACAAAATTTATTTTGTAGATAACATGTTGACCAAGTATCAAATGATTAAATTTGTAGACTTCTGTGAAGGTTGGTTCCTGCCAGAATCAGTAGCCAGAGTAGCCGCCATTGTTGGAGATCACCGCTGCCACACGCCACGGCATTGATTCAAAGAGACTTTCGATGTGTTCTTGGGGTACAGCAGACCAAGCAGCTTCCACACGTTGCCAAAGTTGATCTGGTGTGTCGGCTGGGGGTGTAATCTGGGTCAATCGTTGAGCAACCATAACCCACATGTTTTCTATTGGCGAAAGATCCGGAGAGCGAGCCGGCCAGGGAAGAAATTCAATCTGGTGATTGACGAAGAACCTTTGGACAATGCGTGAAATCTGTGGTCGCGCATTATCCTGTTGAAGTATGGCTGTGGCCAAGCCCTGAAGGTAAGGAAGGACAACTGGCTCCAACACCATGGAGATGTAGCGCTGGCTGTTTAAAGTACCGGCAATGCGTACTAGAGGAGTGCGAGAGTGATATCCAATACCGCCTAATACCATAATACCCGGTGCAGGACCAGTATGACGGTGCATAACGCAGCTGTTCAGCATCCTCTTTCCACGGTGTCTCCAGACTCGAATCCGACCAACATGGTGTTGCAGATAGATGCGTGACTCGTCAGTAAAGACAACTTCATTCCATTCTGTCGCCCACATCCTTCTTTCATCGCACAATTGGCGGCGGAGACGTCTGTGAAAAAAAAAAATGGATAGACCAAGCAATGGACGTCTTGCGGACAGACCACTCTGCTGTAAACGGGGTCGAATGGTACGCGCAGACACTGAATGATGCGTTACAGACTCAATGTGATGTGCCATGGTTCGTGATGGGACTGAGCGATCCGTCACTGCCATGTGCACAATTTGCTTGTCCTCACGTGAAGTGGTGCACTGAGGTGCATGCGATCTACCACGTCGGTCCGTCGTACTCTCCTGCATCCAACGGTCACATATCCGCATTACAATTGTTTGGTTTCGTCCAACACGACTACCGATTTCCCTGAAAGTTAATCCACAATCCGGTAGGCTACTATCCTTCCTCTGTCGAACTCGGATACTTGATCAAAAGCTGATCGCTGTTTTCGACGAGACATAACTGATCGTTTTTTGAATAAAACACAAGAAAAACGCAGTTGCCGAACTTGAAATCGTCGAAATCTCCAAGCCTTAAATATTACTCTGAGGTGGCGGCACAGGCGCGCGTGATGTGTGTCTGCGCTAAAATTCTAATCATTTGCATATCTCACCTCCGCTAATGCATGTTGTAAATTTCACGTTATTTGCATGCTTCCTTACGGTGGCCAGCAGTGTAATTAGTTATCAGACATTCCTTCACACAAGAGCGTTTGGTAAAAAATAGTTACTACTATCTTTTAAAAAAAAACTTAAATCAATGTTAGACAACAACTAATGACATTTTTGAAGCTATAATTAAGAAAAAATGCAAGTTGTTTTAAGTAAATGCGAGATTGTAACATTAATGAATTCTTTGTTTTTCTTAACAATGGTTATGAATATAAGAATTAGATTAGTATTGATATTATATTCAGACTACTATTTTCATAAGAAATAATTATTTTTATCAAGCTCCTTTTAATTCTTCAACTTATGAAAAGAACGCAGAAAATTTAACAAACATTTGCAGTCAATTAGGGAATATTATTTTAAATATAAAGCAAGCGATGTTTGATTAAGAAAAAGAAAGCATTAAACGGTTACAGCATCATAAATACTGCTTTCAATAAAGAAAGTAAATATGCTTCAAATTAAACAGAAAATGAAGTTATGAGAATAAACACTGCATCACTTTACGATTTCAATTCAAAGAAGCACTTTCACTTATCCTCAAAATGAACTAAAAGAGTCTCCATATATTTATGAAGATTCAAAGGAAAAATTTCCAAACATTTTATGGACAGAATTTATGTATTTAAGTAGTGTTCACACATTTCCATAAACGTATATCAAGTTTATTAATAAACTTTTCAAAGAATTTTCCATTCTGGAAAACATAAGCAATACCTTAGCTCGTGATCAGTTCAAATGATTATACCAATCAATATTGTCAAGTTTTTACTACTTTTCGCGTTTAAAATTGTCTATCTTTCGAATTTTATAAAAAACGTATAAAGATTGTGTTGCGATACTCGTAGCCTTTTTATATCCTCAACGTTTGAGAAAACAATAAGAAAGGTAGCATATTCTTGTATTATATACATTATCACAAAATTGGCTTTCCGGCAGAAAAATTCTTAAAGTTTTATCTTTCTAGAATCCAATTTTCAATGAAACCCTTTCAATAAATAGGTAGTAAAAAGGTGAAACACATAAAATTTTATTTACCTTAATTTCTTGCAGCTTCCCAAACTTTAATATGAAAGCTAAAAAATAGCTCTCAGGGGTATCAAACTCTTAGAAATAATAATTTTGCAGAATTTATCTTCTTTTCTAAAGTAAAAAATAATAATAACAGTTGAAACTTTAACTTCTGAGTTTTTATTCTTTTAATTTAAAAAAGGTTTTCTACATATCATCCAATAAGGCTGAGTTATTGGATTTGAATTTGCATATTATTGATAGTGAACTGTACGGTAATATTTACGATAAAGGACATGATTTTAACTTTTTTTAATGTGGTGCTAACTCTTTACTTTATCAGATATGCTTAGATAAATCAATACTAATAACATAATAATAAATTTTTTATGAGAAATAATAATTTTACTGCATATAATATTAATAAACTCAGCAACATTACGAAATTCAATATTAATTGCATGCATGATTATCCGATTGATTCTTTTAAAATTATATACGAATCATAAAAAATTTTCTTAAAAATTTTTTGAAACCCTTTAAACATTATTCTTTTCTTATGTATAAAACATGATTTCTTTTTAAACAAACTCTTTTAAATCTAGTATATGCAAGCAAATTTTATTGGTCATATTTATTAAGATTTACATTTTTCAAACACACCACATAACAATATGTTCACAAAAACACCTAGTTAGTAGTCTAACTGTGTAGGTTATGCTGATTTTACCCACAGATTACAAACATTAAACAATTTATACACATCTAGGTTGTAACGTTTTCATAGCTAATTATACTGCATACAACCAAGATTTGCATCGATTACGAGGTATTTGAATTTTGATATGAAGATTTCCTAATGTATAAATCTTTTAAAAATACTTGGGTTAGCTGTTGGGATTTTTGGTATTTATAAGAACTGGTGCATATTTAGTTATTTATAAAGATGTTAACATACTTGAATATTGCTATTTTTCAGATCTTACAATGGCAAATACCCCAGTTTTTGAAGTTTTAACTTGAAAATTTTTGAGATTTTAATGCGTTTAGATATTTTTTTAGGCTATCAAACTGCAATAGCGGAAATTTTGGCACCATCAAACTAGTTAAATCCACTTTTTGATCCTAATTCTGAGGTTGCAATTGTTTAATTTATAAATTTTAACCTAAGTTTAAACTTTATTATTTTTGTTATGTTCGCTATTTTTATTTCGAATAGACATTTTGTATTTTGATATTTTATTACTTACTTTCTCAATTTTGTTTTTCTTGAGAATATATATATATATATATATATATAATGCAAATAGTTATAAACCTAAGTATAACAATCCAAGATAGTAGAAAATACTAGCCACAGTAGTACAATAGCAAACTCTTGGCCTTAGGAACCAAGATTGCAGGTTTAAACAATGTTTTATGACCAGTCAACTTTCGCCTGTAATTTGTATATATATACATATATATATATATGTCATGTAGTCCAAGTAGAAGGCTTTAATTACTTAATTTAATGTCCATTATTAATTGTGGATGTCAAAGTCATTGACTTAGGAAGTAGGCTTGTTGATTTTCATACACATTTATTTTCAGTAAAAAAACATATCACAAACATGGAACACATGGCACACGCGCGTATTCTACATGACAAAGACAAGAAGCTGCATGAATCTTCCAGAGATCTTCGGTATTTATACAAAATAACCAAAGGAAGTTAAAAAAAATCA
The DNA here is from genome assembly GCA_019973955.1 of Trichonephila inaurata madagascariensis. Lineage (NCBI taxonomy): Eukaryota > Metazoa > Arthropoda > Arachnida > Araneae > Nephilidae > Trichonephila > Trichonephila inaurata. The sequence continues at coordinate 189,864 of BMAV01026241.1, read as the reverse complement.
CATGACTTCAGCTGACGTCTCTTCTAATTGGTTCAGATAATCGGATAATATACATTATATAATTCTTAATTTAAAAACACGCAACTTTTAACTTCGAGGAAATAGAGTTATGATTACATCCCGCTAGATGGGTAATTAGCAGCTATTTATTGACGCTATTTATTATTAAGTCCTGGAGGATCAGAACCATTACAAATTTAATAAAAACTTTTAAGAAATTAACGTGAACACGTACACACATACATACACACACATATATATATACAATGCCTTCTTTCAACTAAAATAGATATTTACTAGAAATTAGAAAAATTATAAATTATTTCCAATGCTAAAAACAAATCTTTAGGTTTCCATGACTTCTTAATGTTTTTATTTGTAAGTAATTGTGTGTGTACCTCGTATAACTTACAGTTACAAGGCCTTTTATTCTTCCAAAACAGCAATATAAACTCATTTTAATTTCTAATCACTCTTGATTTATGATTTTAACATGAATGACAGCGCTTCAAAACTTCCTGAACGCTAAAATCTCGCCTGACATTCTTTTACTTCACTAAAGGAAACGACGCGGTAAGTCATATAACAACCTCGTCATAAATTATAGGCACTCTATTAAGTTCATGGGTAATCGATTTCGTAACACTATCGCCTTTGTTGTAAGTTGAGCAATAAAACTTTGTAAGACAAGAATTTACAACTATTGAAAGCGCTCATCATCGTTAAATTTTATGAAACTTGCTGGCGTTAAGTGAAAAAAAAAATTTTTACGGACTTCAGTTTATCTCAAGTAAAAATACTCTAAAAGCTGATCCTGAGCCTTAGTTACGCTGAAAATTTCCTGACATCGAAATGAAAGCGTAAAGATTGTTTGCGAGTTTTAAAGCTTCACACTAAAACTTTTCTTCGAAAAACAAACTTTATTTAATAATAGAACTTTTTTTGCTCTTGCATACAACGTTGTTTATATTTTTTTTTCTCTTTCACTATACTAGAATTAGTTTTTCGTTATTTATGTGTTGCAATAATTCTATTAAACGAGTTAATGTTTTTTGAGAATATTTCTTTTTCCCGGCAATTTCTAAGCCCAGAATGCAAGATTTTTAAATTTCGATTCGATGGGTAGTTTACATTAAACACTCAAGCGAATACAATAAACATACTATTTTCAAAATTAATTTATTTCAGATAAAAGGAAGCTCTTGTAGAGAAAATGCTGATGTTTTTATTATTAATAAAAACATAGTTATCCATTGGATCGTTTTTAATTTGAACCAAAAAAGTTTCAACACTTTTAGATATGTATAGTAATTTTATATTAAAAACCTAATTTTTTTAATTAAGTGATCATTTAGTAACTTACTTATTATTAAATTGTAAGTCTTAAGTAAAGAATATGATCTATCATCTGTTTAGATGTAAAAATCTTAGTCCAAAGAAAAGTTTTAGAGTTTATAAATAGTAAAATACTGCTTTTGTGTTAGTATTTCTAATAAAATATTTCTTTCAAAGCTAATATATATTTCGATAATATGTAAATAATAGCATTCACCATATTTCTTTTTTCATTACTTTCCAATAGCTTGTATTAGCGAAAGATGGATCTAAGTCACTTTTAACTAAATGCTCACCTTCTGTTTCACATTATAAATTCTCATTATCAAATTCAACCATTTATCTTAAAAGACTAACGAATTACTCAAATTCGTTTGGATAATTTCTCAAAATTATGGATGACATTTTACGACCTTCAACTATATATTTCGGATTTCTTTGCCGGAATAGTAAAAACTACTCCCAAGTAAAAGTATAACAATACATAGTTTATTAATTGAATTATTCATTTTATGCAGAGTTTGTTAACATTAATGTGTTAATATAGACCTCTAAAAGTTAAGAATATATTATTTGTCCTATAAAAATGCTACTCATTAAGCCAAGGAACAATTTAATATTTAAGAACAATTCTATTCAATGTAGACGACAGTGCTTATGAGTACACCGGATGTAATTATTTATACTTATCCTGTCAATAAGAATAGTCTCACTTCATCCAAGCTTTTAATGTTTCCTTTCTATCCTTTTCCTTTAACTCGTGAAACTAACATTTCTTTTTTAAGTGCTTATTCAGGAAAGTTCTTAATGGACTTCATAGATTACTTATCTTTTGTATTTGTGTACCAATGATTTTTTTAATTTCAGACAACTAAAAAGGTTTGTCGTTGATTAACAATTTGCTCTTCACAAATCTTATTAACAATTAAATCTGCACATTAAGTAGTTTGCTGTAATGTCATATATCATTATCATTTTAGAAGTGCCAATGACATAATAAACGAAATATTATTATTTGAGTATAATAATACTCATGAGGGCTAAAAGAGTGGCACAAAGCATCTGAAGTAACAACATTTAAATTTGATTAAAGGGATATTTAATCTAGAATTCTAAGGCTATTATTTTTAACAGAAAGTAATTGTATAAATCCAAATATATCTTAAGACAACATTCATGCTAAGTAATCTTCATACAGTTTGCTGAAAGTTTACGGATCTTAATTTTTAAACAAGAAACTTTTTCTATGCACACATAATCAAGGATAGTATTCCATACTTGGTCAGCCAAAATAATTTGATTTATTTACTACATTTATATCCATAAAAGCATACTTAATTTTTGATTTTTTTTATTCATTCCTTTTAGACTCCGATGCTATTTAGGGTTTATGGTATTGTTAATAGCTACAAAAAGGAAAATTATACACTCTAACACCTTCAGGTTTGCATATTAATAAAATGAGTTATTAAAAATGTAATTTTAATGGGTCAAAATTAAAATTTCCTAAGTTGATAAATGTGCAATTTTTCAATCCAAGGATTATGTGTTTTAATTTCACTACAAAGTTCCTATTTTATTTTATGTTCATTGGAAATGCAAAGAAAGTCCCCTCAAAGAGAATAAATACCACAATGAGAGATACTGAAAAAAAAATAATCTGTTCTGACAATATAAAATAATATATTAACAATGAAACAAAATAATCTGTTTTGACATGTGTTTGGCATCTTACCAAGCAAATTATTTTCTCATTCTAAATGGGGCTATGCATTTCATTTGTGATTTCTTTCGAATAAATATCTTTGAATTTCAAGTTAGCTTATTCTTTCCGCTCTGTGATACAATAAGGAAATGTTAAAAACTTGGTGTTCCTACCCAAATTCTTTCTAAAAGTTTTTAAGCTTTACCCCAAAACCGGAATTGGTTGTTCAGAATTACCTTTTCCGTAGTTATCATAAAACATTTCAAGAAAAATTCTTTCAAAATTAATTCGTATGTTACACAGAACAAAACCTCTTTTTAGAAAAATTGTTTCGTTTTAATCGCAAAATAATTTAAAGTAATTTCCAAATTGATAGAGATTATTTTTCTATATGTAGTAATATGAATGCAGTTAAAGTTAATACAATGTGTATAGAGAATCTAAATTTTATGTCATTATCATAAATAAATTTAATTTATTATAAATCTTATCTGGTAATAAGAAAAATTAATGTGTTACAAATTCACAAAATATTTTCTTTTAAACAATATAACTTAACACAAAGAGGTATAGTTCATTATTAATTATATACATGGTTAAATTTTACGGGATAATAGCATCTATTGATATAATAAATACGTTAATTCATTTTACATCTTAAAACTGAACATGCTTAAAATAATTTTTTGATTAAGAGCTTGTCTGATTAGATAACCGTTAAATAACAATCATATAACAAGTTCCTGGAGACTATATCATTGTTAAACTCAATAAATTGATTATGCCAATGAATAGGATTAATAGGCTTTTCTATTTATGAGGTTTTGAGTAATTATTCCATAATATACAGCTAACAAAAGGCAAATATCACTCAACGTTTTGTCAATTGTTCGATTAAGTTCGGCAAATTTCTAATGCTCTTCTATTAACATAAATGTGATTCATCTCATTTAATATTTATAATTCGATTCATTAGATGTCCTATGAGACAAGTATTAGATTTTTGTATAATGAATCATTGTAATTTAAATCAGTAGATGATGATACAATTATTGATTTTATGATTATTCTGAATAAATCAACTGTATTACACATCACTGTACAGTAAATATTTGAAATATATATTGAAGATAAAAGCTTCTCTATTTAATTTATTAATTTAACAGAGTTATGACTACTTTAAACTGTGGTTGACTGTTCTAATATATTTTTGTGATAACGGGAATTTGGCAAAGGTAATCGATGACTAAAATGTAATAGGAAAATGATGGAATTTGTCAAATCGGTTGAAAATATTGAATGTTTGATTGTTCATTGGATTTTCTCAAAAGAATGTATATGCTTCTCAAACAAATATGTGTCGATAATTTCATTTCATAATTTACTTAAATGCAACACTTGTCTAATTTTTAAACTTATACTTTCAAAATTAGTTATAATTAAAAGAAAAGAATTTCGTATATGGAAGATAAATTTCACACAAAAAGGCTCTTATACTTCATAAAAGATATTTATGAAAATAATTTTCTAATACTTCAATTAAATACATTTTTTTTTTTATCTTTTATAAACAAGATATTTATTTTTCAATAAAATTACTTTTTAAAATTAATTTTTAAATTAAATTTAAGTAATTTAATTTTAAATTACTTTAAAAAAAAGCTTCATAAATCCTCGTTGTTGTTTTGTTTTTTAAATTGTATTGATAAACCCATTATAATAATTTTTTTTTAAAGTTAACACGATTTGCTTTGAATTTTAAGGAAATTTTAACGTAAAGAAAGAGAAAATATTTTTTAAAATTGACATAATGACATCCTGTACAACAAATATATGACTAAAAATATATGTAGAAGAATAAAAATATGTTATTTTATAACATAAGAAGAAATAAGATAAATTCAAAACATTAAGGAATGTCAATTTTCAGCACTAAATTTAAATAAAAGTGTTTTGCGCATAGTTTTGTAATGTTAATAGCTTCCAAATCTATAGATTTAAAAATTGAAAAAGAATTCGCGGGAGATAACTGTTTAAAAAATTTTATTAAAAAAAAATCAGTTTAATTTATATATATATATATAATATTTATTTTACTTATAGTGCATATAATTCAAATGTAAAATTCATTTTTCAATTATAGTTTACATTGAATTATTTAAAACATTTTTCGTATAGGAATTTATGAAAATTTAAGAAATAAATTGATAAACTTTAAATGAAATAAAAGTCTAACATGATTTATTTTCACGGAAACAAGAAAAGTATTAAAATAGTATAATGCAACTTTTTCAAGCCTTAATTCTATTATTCATTTCAAAATCAAAATGAATTTATTATCATCTTGAGAAAGTGTTTCGTGCCGGGCGAGATTTAATGAAACATTTTCTATAAGTTGACTACTGAGAAAGTTATCTAAAAAGAAATAAACTGTTACGCCCTACTTCATTTGTTTTGAAATGTTCAAATAAATATGTTATAAGTTACAGGGGAAAATATTACTTTTATTTCTTACAGTTTCTAATCCTTTAGCTACATTTCAATCTCTCGCTTTTTGTACATAATTCAAAATAACTACCTAAGATTTTTACTTTTTAAGAAAAAGAGAAAAAAACACATTTGCTCACGAACTTGATTTCAGTAACGACTTAATTTAAAACATTTTGATTCTGGGAAAGTGGGTTTTGTCTGGTTTTCGAATCACGTATTAAAGTATCTTTGTTCTTGGTAAACTCAGTCAACCATTCAAACGAACGAAGAAATTGGAAGTAGGAAAGTTAATAGAAAAATCTTTATACTAAGATCATTACTTTTCCTTTTTTCTCTTTTGTTTTTGATACTAGATTTATTAGTTCAAAAGATCTGGATAAAAGATTATTCTACAAGAACAAAGGGAATGAATTTTTTTTTTGTTCTTGCAATTACGAAACATTTGCATGTTATTTCTGTGAAATTCTCAAAGGAGCTTTTCGGAATAAAATCTGAAATTTTCTTAACTATCACACATTCGTTCTTCTTTTCTGACTGATTGGAATATGTATTTTCTAATCATTTCACTTTGATTAGTAATTAAAGAATAATAGTTTCTAACAATTCATCATTAAATAAATTCCATGAACTCTTTGTTTTATTTAATTAAACAAAGTGATCTTAAAGTGGAAAAAGTTCTGAAATAATTAAAAGAAGGGTGCAATTAGAGAATTCCTTTTAGAATTATTTCCGAATGCAAAGTCAATACAACACTATCTAAAAGTCCATTTTTATCACAGTTTAATTAGCTACGCAATCAAAAAATTAATTAAATGACTTCGTTATTCAAAACTTTTATTGCAATTCGATTTTAGCATTTAGTTTGAATAAATAATATTGCAAAAAGAACATTAAATCATTAGTTTTATCTTTTATTTTTCTGGAATTTTCTTAATTTATTTTCTGAGAAGTTCACAGATATACGAAACTATGGGTTCCAAATCTACCCTTCAGAAATTACTAACCAAAAGCATTTTTTCATCAACGATCTCCATTCTTCCTCTTCCGAATAAATATTTCGAATTTCTCTTCCTTTTGCATATACACATGAAGTAAATTCACTGACAAATTCTTTTAGTAAACTATCACAATTAATCTTTCTTTAATCTTAAATTTCTAAAATAATAATTTCAAAAGAAAGATTATATCCCAAGAAATTATTAACATACTAAAATAAAAAATGGCAATATTCATGAAATATAATATGTTTCATGCTTTATAAAAATTTCCTATCTAAATATCACAGTGTGTTACAATTAAAAACAGCGAAAGAGGTTTATTGTTAACTTCATAAATTTTGTCGCTTCTGATTTAAAAGTTCCATTTAAACTGTATTATATGTTGCTTTTCTGTAGCTAATACACCAAATACATTTTGCATCTGATACTGAATCAAAATAAATATATCTTTCTTATTTTTAATAAGTATTAGATTTGAATACATTTGACTCAAATAATAACTTTAAAATGGAAAATAGAAAACAATACAGTGACATTTTATGTGCGCTTACGTCATAAGAAAACATTAAAAAGACACTTGATAGAGAGAGGAGAGAGTACAGTTAAATATTTACTCTAAGAGCTTTTTAAAATAAAACCTAACGAAAATTCATGAAATTCTACAACAAATATAAAGACTTTAATCACAGCAGCTTAATAATAGGAAATACAATTGTTGACATTTACATTTAAACTAATTTAATTTTAACAATAATCAATCATTAACTGCGGAAACAAAATAGATTATTGCAAAAGTCTATGTCGGGGGTGGGCAGATTTTTCCAGGGTACGGGCTACTTCTAATTTTTTCAAAGTGTTGCGGCCCGCATAGTGGCATGGGTTTGGTGAGGTATGAAAGAGTTCTACAATATTTAATATAACTTAATAATAAATACGGAACATATACTTACAGCATAACTAAAAAATTTTAAAAAAATCACTCTTTTAAAACCGCGTTTAAAGCAAAGCGGAAGATACAAACATAATAATATAATGGCCACAAATGTAATGATATTTGCATCAAATGATGCATTTATTTTCAAATTATTCAAAATACAGTAAAAAAACCCATTTTCATCTTAAGTTAGTTCTTGTAGTTATAGTCAGCAAAAGACTTAGTCTTCATACTATCAGCCAATTTTGAATATTTCAGTATATAATTATTAACTGCTAATCTTCAAGCGGTCACTCCAAATTGTCTTGGTGGTCCATTGATCTATTGCAATCGACTTAATGTCCACCAGTGGTCTGCGCAATACGTATAGATGTGATTATTTCTTTATTTTTAGCTAATGCATCCCCATATTAACGAAAAAACCATTAAAAAATTACTAATGTTAATTATAATTACAATTAAGAAAATTTTCAGCATTAAAGTTTTGTTGTTTTAGTTTTACTAATTAATCAACGGGCGAAATCAATTACTTTTTAATATAAAGGAATAAACATATTTTTAACTAGCTGTTATACCCGTTCTTCGCACGGGTGAATTGAAAAACTAAGCAATACAAATTGAAGGATAAAGAAGTTTTTAATGAGTTAATTTTACATGAATTGCAAATTAAACAAAAAAAAGCCTTTTGCATAATTCAGCTGAACAAAAAAAATCCTGTTTGTTAAATTTTAAATCTGTAGATCTAATAACGGATAAAAAGGGGTTTTTTTTATCTATAACTCCCCGTAACTCTCTTGTGGGTGGATTTTTGAAAAGACCCTAAGCTGATCTCTGCCCATCAAAAATAGCACATTGTTACAAGTGGTATAAATAGTATACGTAGTTAAAAAAGTATAAATAACTTATATCTGGAAGTGTAATACTTTAATATTACTTTTTGTTGTATTTATTTTATGTTAAAATTGTAATCAACCTCACAATCTGCCTGTTCAAGCTTTCACAGTTCCTGGCACCCAGCGTAGACAAAACAAAATGCAAAGTTTTGCTTCACACATAAAAGATAGATATATGCTGTCGAGGGCTTTTTTGCAGATGGCCGAATTTTTTCCTACTTTCTTGACAATTATCATTATATTTTGGACACTTTAAGCAATACCTTTATAAATTATAGCTTATGTGTTATTCTGATGTTTAAGCTATATTATTGTAAAGTTTCATTAAAATTCATTCAGTTGTTTTTGCTTGAAAGAGTAACAAACATCCATACAAACTTTCACGTTTATAATATTAGTAAGGATTATTAAATATAATATCTTTTGAAAAGCTGTAACTCACATTAAAAACTAATTTATTGTTAAAAGTTCCTCGGTTTCTAAAAATTCTTTCGTTTTGTGCAGATCACCATAAGTATTCGTTTCAGGATTGGTTTGTCAAGAATTTATGAATAGATATCTCATTACACAAAATGATACAGTAATACCCCTAACTTACGCGATAGTTGGGATTGAATGATAACTACGTAAGTTGAGGTATGGTTTCACATACAATACATATAAATTATTTTTGTTTGAGGCAGAAGACGAAAGAAAATAAAAATTTAGAAAAAAAAAGTGCTTAACAAAGCCTTAGATAACACAAATACCAAATCGCAAACCGGAGTAATTTTAATAAAGTAGGTTTCATAAAATCTAACAAAGTAGTCAGCCAGATCAAAGATTTTTTTTCTGTCGGAAAATCTCCTCGTAGTGCGGGAAAAATATTTTTTTATTCCCTGTTTTGTTAAAAAAATATGCTTATCGTTCCAATCTATATCTTTTTTAAATTGGTTACCCTTTTTTCAATTCAATTGAGGCCTTTTGTCAAAGTCCCAACCGTCATTCGATCTTCTGATTGAGCTGGGTCTAAAGACTCAGATTCCTTCAATGCCTTGCTTTTGCTCATGCATTTCTGTGAGCACATTGATTGTCAGCTCCTGATTGCTAGAGAATTCAGCACTTCTTGAACGTCATCACTATCCACTTCTAAATAAAATTTAGCTGGCAAGATCCAAAATTTCTTCAATAACATTACAAAGTTCAAAAATTTTACCATTTTTTTTCTCAAATAGAAGACGAATCAGCCAGATTTGAAAACCGCGTAACTCCGGATTCGCGTAAGTCAAGGTATTACTGTAAAAAATTTTCTAATTCATACAAGTTTGAAAGTTTTAAGAAAACAATTCCCTTTTATTTCTGTCAAACATTTTCCACAGCTCATAAACCCTTTGTATTTTCTGGACACAGTAAGTAAGGAGGCCGGAATCCTTCGTTATAAGATAGATTTTATGTAATATTTAGAAACAATATTATATAAGACTACTTTGTTCATCAAAAGGGAAATAAAATTACCACTCGCTATCTCAGGAAAGAAGCGTAATCGTGCGGAAGTTTGAAATGTTTGAAAACTTCTAATTTTACAGCATATCCCTTATTGACTTTACTGTATACTTTTTGTATAAATATTCCCAGCTATAAAAAAATAAATGCGTTCACAAATGAATTCATTGTTGCAAAATATTTTAACGAATTTCGTCTCATTTCATTTGAATTTACTTTGCACATTAAAACAACACATGTGCTATTGGCAAAGGACTTCGGTATTTTTTTTTGTACCACGCTCAGGTGACGAGGACATCTGAGCTGGCACTTTCCTCTTCAAAGCATTTGGTTCCATGTAAGTAGTCCTAACTTACACTGAATTCTTGACTAATTATCAGGAAAGTGAAAAAAAGTCTTACATTAGAGTTTAGTACAGTGCTTCTCAAACTTTCAATGTTTACGACCCAATATTCAATCATAATTTTCATCGCGCTTCCCTCCATACAGTAACTATGTATTTAATTTAATATTACTATACCTTGACGCTGAAGCTACAATACAACTTAACAATACTTCTTAAGTGCCACCGGCGTATATAAAAGTCTCACTCTGCCAAAGCGTTAAATGCCACGAACGTATATATACGTCTTTCCGATCTACAATCTTCTCTGTGCACTGCTATCCATAAAATTATTTCGAAGGTTTTGGAATGTAATAAAAGGACTTTGACAGTGTTTTGAAGGATTTACTTAATTCAGAGAAGGTTTTATTTTTATTTATTCCTTTTCATCCCCTCCACCTCAATACATCACATACACTTACCTACGTGGAAAACGTTGACATTGGGGATTGAATCCCGTAACTTTTAATCGACAGTTTCGGGATTAATTATAAGCCGTACAAATGATCAAGATAAGTGTTGATTTTTCTAAAATTTTTATATATGACAAGCCCACATGGGATCGCTGGTAATTATTAAACTTGTTCTTAACTTAGTATTCTTAAATTAATTATAAAATACATTGTGCGGTACTGATGCATTTATGAGGGTATGATATAAGTGCAAATGTGTATTTTATATTTTATTATGTTAAAATGTATTTCGTTTGTTTACTTTCAGTATATTAATAATTTTTGTTTAAATAATCGTTTGTTTTCGACTTTTCAATATACTCGCGTCCCCCTCCTAGGGTTATCACGAACTCCTGGGGGGGGGGGGGGGGCACGCCCCACAATTTGAGAAACGCTGGTTTAGTAATTGAGGTAATTTTATTAGGATATATAATGTGAAGCATATTTATTTTGAGTAAATACGAGGGTTGGGACAAAAGTCATGGCAACTATCTTTTTTCTTGAAGATACCAGTCCGGTTGGAAAATGTTACATATACAGACGAAAGGACAAGATGTTAGCTGCATGTGTGGACATTGAATAGCACTAAAATATCTTAACACACTAATTAATTACGGTAGTATATACGGGGCAATATGGCCTTCACTGTACAAAAGAATGACAACACAGTACACATAAAGTTGACATGATAAACCTGGGCCCAAAGACCCTCAATGTAGTCCCCTGCTACTGTCACCACAACGATGTGGGAGGAGCTGAATACCATCAGCTTCAGCATTAGACGCACCATATTGCTCATCACTGGTTGACACACGTCCTTCTTAAAACTTACCTACCCACCATGCTAGTGTACGGTATAGTAGGGCATTAATCCCAAGGGCTTCCACTAATTCACTGGGACATTCCATCGCATTTCTCACTTGGAGAACAGCTATTTTGATGTAAGCGCACTGCTCAATACGGGTTACTTCCATCTCACACGACACTCACCAACTGACTGATTTCACAGCCCTCTCTCTGCGCTACTACCAGCTATCACAGAGACATCTGTTATTCTGCATACACATTATGCCTGTAGAATTTCCACACGACACATATACGTTTGTGATCCGTTCACATATCTACAAGAAAAAAAAGTTGCCATGACTTATGCCCCAACCCTCGTATGTATGAAATGCCATTCGGTGAGAAGATTTTTTCTTGATTATTAAATATTATGTTTATGTTGGCCTACTTCAGGAGCCTTGGAACTTTTGAAAACATATTTATTGATGTAAAAGGACACACACACATTTCACGGAAGTGCACGAAAGTGCACGTATACAAACACTCACAAAACAATTAACAAAAAGGATTATTTACAAAGAAAATGGACACACAATTATAGTAACATAAAACAAATATCAGACGATGATTCTTATATGTAAGCTTATTTTAAACCACAGAGCTGTTAATTCTTAAGAGACAAAGTTACGGTTATTCCCATTACGCTGGTGACTAGTAATTAATTATTTACGTGTGAGTCCTCAAGGGTAAATACCATTACAAATTAGATTGTTGTTTAAGATAAAATTAAAGAGAATAATTACATATAATATATATATGTATATATATATAATTTCAAAAACATTGAAATCTACATTTCTTTAAAATTTTATTTACTCTAAAATTAGAAAACTTCTCGTGCACTTTACTAAACTTTCTTGTAAGTTTAAATCAGTATAAAATAAAATATCAAAAGAACAATCATTTTTACACATGCGAATATTTAAAATAAAACGTTAAGTAAACGTTTCTAAATTTAGTAGAAACAAAATCCAAGAACTTCTTATTTTGCATTCGAGCAAACTAAGGAGAAAAAAAAACCCTGACATATTTATTACCTTAACATTCTATACAAACGATCATAACCTTACATTTACAATTTTTAGGTAATTATGCTGCTAATATTTTATATCATAACGCTTTGAATCACTAGATGAAAACATTTGATTTACACTTTAAATAATTCTTGTCTTCCATTTCATGCAATGATTGAAAGCTATATCTTCAAAGGAATATTGTTTACATTTAATATCCTGTCAGACAATATATGATACAGATATACACATAAGAAAGGCATATTTATATTTTCTTTTTCCTTCATAATGACCAGTGATTAGCCCTACAGGCCAGTGATCGATTGTAACCTACAGGATGCATATGTACAATATATGTAGCGTACATCGTTTTTTTTTTTTTTTTTTTAATTTGGTATTATTAATATAGAAAAGAAATATCCAGAAAGGAGAAAGAGATGCTTCGTACTAATAGCAATAAACAATCTTTCGTGCAATCACCAAGAAATTCTTATTCCCTTTCGTTTCAAGATAAATAAATGCTCTGTAATGTGCACAACATCCCCAGCTAATAATAATAGCTTTTTTTACTGATAATAAAAAAATGTTCTAAGAAAATATGGTAAAATGTTTGTAAACAATGTAAAACTTTTGTTCTCATTCATGTTTGAGTAGTTTACGTTTCCCTTAATTGAAATCTAATGGTTCCGATCTATATTTTAAAAACATCTTTATGATTTTGATTCTTAATACTTTTGAGCTTTACCGAATCATATACTTAGCTCTATTAAGTTTAAATAGAAGTATCTAAATATAAAAATGTTTCGCGTTGAAATGATTTTTTTTTGAAAAATGTATACATATTTTTTTTAAAAATTGTTTTATAAATATATTTATCTCTCATGATAAACTGCATGGGTTACTGTTTCTGTATATTTTTCTTTGCAAAGAATTTTAAACCGTTTTCTTAAATTTGTGCTAAAAGTAAGATTTTATTGGGCATAAAAATATTTCTTTGTTTTCATCTAATCTTGCAGCATATAATTATGAACAATGATATAATTGAAGGAAACTTTCAACAGTTTAGTTTACCAGTCGCAGAATTACTTCTAAGTTACTGAACAAATAATTTTATATTCATTTCCCTTTATATGTAAAAAATACAAGCATTTCTTTCAGAAGCACTGGGACGTATTGGGAAAAATCTTGAGCAACGTGAAACTTAAGAAATTAAATTGATATTTTTATTACATCTAAGCTATTAATTACAATATTTTCTGTTAGATACAACTTATTCAAACTATTAAGAATTTTAATACTACAGAATTTTGTTTTGGTGATAGAGGAGGGCAAAATACAACGTCTCTTTTCAAGCGTTCCAAGCAATCAGCTCTCTTCACTCTTTTGGGGTGGGGTGGTCTTCTTACATCTCTAATTTCACTCGAAGTTCGGCTCACAGGTGGAGTGTAGATGTTATTTGTCTCATGGCAATTGGTTGTCGGAGTGATATCAGATGAAAGAATCCTGAAATATTTGGGGGATGCAAGTGGGGATATCAACGGGGTAATGTTATCTGCATAGAAAAGGCGCTTTGCAGATGCGAGGAGGTAAAACATTACAACACGTACCACTCTTTAAGATGCATATTACAGAACTTTTAAAAAAGTATTTAAATATTAAGTCTGTGTTAGAGTTGCTGATCATGAATGAATCATTGTATATTTCTGCTTTTCGCTTATTCTTTCCTTTTTAACAAGCACGAGAATTATATTTAAACAAAACATTTATTTACTTTAAGAAACCTGAGAAGTTAGACAGTTGCAAATCCTTTGTAAGAACACTTTGAAAGAGAACAATGTAAGCAAATACGGGGAAAACCACGAACAAATAGAGAAAAATTAATGTTCTGGTTCGTACATAATATTTAATATTTATTAAAAAAAATTTTATTCCTTTAATTTAAAACAAAAGTGTGTGATTTCAGATATTCAAACAACTTCAAAAGATGAGTTCTTGTCAAAAATACTCAAAGGGTAAATAAATCTTGAAATCTCAAACAAATCTAAAAAAAGACGGTTTTGCGAGAATTCCTTGAAAAGGAGCATTTTATCATTGGGAAATATATATATATGTATACAAACGACACAAATTCTGTTAGAGGAATGTTGACTCGTCACAGATAAGAAACTGAATCTAGAAAAGCCACGACAACTGCCATTCGAATATTTGTATTTACTGTTCACTGCTGGAGACTCAATATATTTATTCCTGAGTTACAATCTGTATATTTCCACTATCATCTTTCAGAAAAACGCATTTAGGTTTTCCTACTTTGACACATGAAGTTCAGAAACGCATGTAGATAACCATATCTTCTCTCTTCAGCCTAGTGGATATCCACTCAATCGAGAATTTAAATGTATTTAACTATATATACACACCATATTTCCTTCGACATTTTATCAATCCATATATAGATAAATATTGATATTTATAGTAGTAAATAAAGAAATATAGGGGTAATTATGTAATAATACAAATGCAGAGTAAATTAATAAATAATTTATTGACAAACTAAAATATTGAAAATGAGCATTGATATAAGTGATAGTAAATATGGATAGATGGTATCGAAGAGAAATTTTTAATATTTGAATGATGAAAAATATTTCTCGAGATTACTTTGCGACATGCGAGTGTGAAAAATATGGAATGATTACAATGTAAAATAATTATAATAATAAATATTTTTCTTTTACTTTTTAAATTGAAAATTCATTACAAAATTATAATAGGTAATATATACAGGGTGATCTTAAATTTTTTTTACGAATTAAGAAGGGGGATAGTACCCATCCAGATGACCAATAATTACATAGGAAAGTAGAGTCGCATTCCATTCTGAGATATAGACAAGAGGCAAGTAGAAACGGATCAAGCAATACAAGTTATCGCCTATGACGTCGTTTTGTACCTGTCTACGTAACATATCTCCTAAAACTATCAAGAATTTACCCCATGAAAATTTCCACTGAGAAGAAGCTGTATTTTACTCTTAGTTGATACCAGAGAAAGGCAATTAGGGCAAACGTTGTACTTTAAAAATGGCACAACAGCATCACTTCAAGTATTATCTTGATAACACCACCCAAAGCTTTACGTGAATGCAATGGTGGAGTACACGTACGAGGAATTGGCAGATATACACCTCATATGCGATGAAGCAAATTGAATGGACTCGAAGCACGAAGATTATATAAACAGCGGTTTCCAATGCTTCGTATTCCAAATCATCCTATTTTTTCCAGTGTTGATTGACGACTGCGAGATCTGAAACCTCAATGCAGGACATTTGCGAAATGCACTAACCTCAGAAATGGAACAGCGAGTTTTGACTAGATCTTTCAGAGCGTGCGCCAGTCGATCCTTCGCTGGTGTGGCACTAGCGCAAAGACATGTATGGTCGGATCTCTTAGCAATTGCTGTGAGTTTTTCACTAAACAATAAATCTGATATTTTTTATATGGTTCATTCATTTTCCCATCACCGTTGTAAGTTTGGGTTGGAATTCTAATATTCTTCTTTTCTGCCTCTCAAAATGGAATGGGACAAGATGTTCCGATGTAATTATTGATCGTCCGAATGGATACTATCATTCCTCTTAATTTGTAAAAACAATTTAGAATCACACTGCATATTTTAAATGATATTAAGTCATAAAAACATTTTAAATGAAACGAAGTCCTTAAAGCATACCTTTATTGAAATAAATGCTATAAAACTTTTTAGGGATTGGTTAAATTCGAGTTTAAATTGTAGTGACATTTATCTAACATCCATTCATCAAGCTAAAACAAATCCCAACAGTTGCTCTTTAAATATCAATGAAATCCTCAGATATAATAGTACATGTTTACTTGTATCCCACACGCAACTGTCAAGAGGTTGTCATGACCAGCTTGACATATAGATATGACTTTGTGGTCCCTAGTAGTACATAAATCTCGTTCTGTAATATTCAGCAGTGGTCTAGGTCGAAGTCCCTTTTGGGATAACCAATAGAATCAGATTCTATATCCCTAAGCTAAATGTCACAAGAGAAAGAGCTTCTCGCCATGTTTGGTCTGATTATATTTACTAACTAGTATTAGAATGATTATATTTGGCAGATGTAACTTTTATTAATAAGTATCCTGGGGGGATGAATTCTAAAATATATATACTCACATAAAAGACTCCACAACTTTTATGACTCTTTTAGATAGGGATTTTTCTTCATTTTGACAGAGTTAAAATTGAATACTTACTGCATTATCAGTAACGATGATTTAAAAAAAATTAGATAATCTCCTACGTATGTTTCCTTCTTTGTAGTTCAAATGGAAAAAAAATGCTTGCATTTTTTTTCTTTAAATATATTATGCACATGACTAAATATTACATACATATCCAATATATCCAACTAACTCTTTTAGCCGCCTTAAATTTTCAACAAGATCTTAATAATTGTTTTTAGCTCGGTACCAAGTATTACATAAAAAAAAAAAAAAAAAAAACGAGTCTTAAGTAGTCGCATATGATATGTAACATCTGACATGTTTTTGTGGTAAATACACAATATTAACTTTTTTCCTGAAAAAAATATGAAAATCGCCCGGGTATTATTGGAAATAATTTTCAATCGAATAATTATATCTTTAATGAAAATTGTATTTAATTAACAAAAGGAGTAATGCAATATTTTATCAAAAATAATTATTCTTGTTCAATTTGGGGAAGAGCGGAGACAATAGACTTATGATAACTAAAATATGACATATACTTGTGATTTCAAAGTATTTAAAAACCGTTGAAAAACAACGTCAATAACAGTACCACTGTTAGCAGTCGAAACATTTTGATTTATGTTCATTCCGAGCTTGAGTTCATCATTCATAAAAGCTAAGAGAGGCTCAGCTTTTGGCAAACTGAAAATTAAAATCACCACTCAAAATCAGGGGAAGCGAGTGATAATTTTTTTAAAAGAGCAGAATCACCTTCGTTCTATGGTTAAAGTACAAAATGCAGGAAATCTTTAATTTTTTTTAACCGTTTGATTCGAAGAAATGTATACGACCACCGAAATAACTGTTTGTCCGTTTTCAAATAAGCATTCTGCCGTACTTATGTCCCCCAATATCATGACTAACGGATTTAGATTCAAGCGCTCGAGTGCTTGATGGCTACTAGAGTTGGACCCCCATGCGAGGGTAGCGAAAAGACACAGCTAAGCACTCTCATTGGTCAAATCAAGTAGAGCGCGCTTACGTCACATCTTGTTACACACATCCGCCCCTTTTCACGAAATCACTCCCACAAATATCTAGCAACCGGGAGGAAAGAGGTTACACATCAAAAATACGCAAAACTAGAGTAAAAAATACGTTATCTGATAAAAAAAATTAAAAAAAGGTGACTCTTCAAACTTTCTTGCCAGTTTGCTGAGAGAACTTCGATTTTCGATAAATTTAAAGTGCATCTACTCTTCTACAGTACTCGAACCCACACCTTGACAACGCTACCCACGATTTAGCTTTTATTAAAACCGAATTATATACTGCAGGCTGAACTTGTTAACTCTTTCCTAGAGATATCTAACTCAACACAATCTTTGTTTGATTTGCAAATTACATGAAATTCATGCATAATGCACATCCATGCAAGAAACGTCGTAACTATTTGACAGGAAAAACAATAAAAAATAAAGTTTTTCAAGGGGTTTCCACATTAAAATTCATTGTCCATGGAGAAATTTTCAAATGATGAATATTGCAAGATCTCTATTTAATGATGAATATTGATGCAGGGTATATATCTAATCTCCCCTGTAGTGCATAGCTACTTTAGTATATCTGGACACCAAGTTTAAGGGAATAGCTATCACTGATTTCAAGTTATAGGGGTTAGAACAAGACTAGTAGGCGAGCCCCCTGTAAACAGATAGACAGACAGACAGATAGATCCTTGATAACACTTACAGTAACGTGCTGACTTTTTTAAAATGTAAATGCTGCACTAGTCAAATCAAAAATTTTGGTGCACTTGAATCAAAATCAAAACTTCGTAAATTATTTTTTCATGTAACGCGTGTTGGAGAAAATATATACCTGTGTTAGAATCTTCTGTCTATTCTTAATCTATTAGTAAAACAGGAAAGATTAAAGTGGTTGAATGAATATTAGCTCAATATTCAATTATCTTAAGCGCGTGAAAAGGGACTCTCAACGTCATTAAATTCTCAACAGTAATTTCAGCACATATTCCACAAATATAATTCCTATTCAAAATTATGAATATTTTCATGTGAAAGAGCTCTCTTTGAAATGAATATATATTCATATTCTATAATAAGCCGAATGAGTTTTTTAAGAATAAATAACTTCCAATCTTAGTGAAAACATTAGATCCGAAAAGAATTGTGTGTGTATTGAAATATTTATTACAACTCTCAATTAAATAATCATCGAAACTTGATTCTTAAACTACAATCTTCATTTTTTTCCAACTAGAAAGTATGTTATGCAATAAAAATAATGAAATTCTCGATGAGCTTAGAACTGTACAACTATTGATTTTCAAGCCTGCGAAGCATTTTATGAAACACTAAAAGTCCGGAAATTTTGTTTTTTCATCTCTTATCTCCATTTAATGCTTTACCTCTTCGTGTAGAACAAATACTCCCAAGTCGTCGTGAAAATTCATGACGGGAAAATTACCTTGTTTAAGAGCTTTTTTGTATTCTCTAAACAGGTTATTTAACTCCAAAGTAAGCATTACCTGATGAAAAGTTATAAACTAAATGAATTTTATTTCTCAATCTGGATCCTTGTGGTGTAAGCATCACAGTATTTTATCTGTAATCATGGAACTTTTATTTTAGCTTTTAATTTGTTTGGAAACTGCTTTATTGACTTATAAGCTTTAAAGGCTAATAAGAAACAAACTACTACAATAGAGTCTTATTACCGCTTAATTTAGGGCATGAAATAATCGAGTTAAAATTTATCGCGTGTACAACGAAAAGTATTAGTTTCTTTTAATGCAACCGTTACTCTTATTTCAGCTTTTTAGTTGCTTTTAGTTCAGGATATCACTGCAACCAAGCAACGTTGATATTTAAATTTTTAATCTTTGTCCATACATTTATAATGTTTTGAGAATAAATAAACTACAAAACACAAAATGCAAAATGCATGATGTAATTTAAAAATTCGATATTTATTTTAATTTTAAAATAATTTTGTTTAATAATTAAGTAAACAAAATATTTTGAAATAAATTATAAAAATCCTTCCCCCCAAGTGAACAATTACAAAAGTTATAGTCCTTCCAGGTAAACTATTTTATTTACTTTGACACAATATTTGTGAAAGACTACGCTTGTATCATTAAAATATCTGCTCCAATATAAAGTATTTGCTCAATTTATTTTTTATTTCTGTGAATGTTTTAATACTGATTGCTGTATAGACTACTGATATCACACATTATGCTTTTGTATTTTTGGAATATTTTTTTAAAAATTCTCAAACAATATATATCTTTTGTTTAAAAACTTAACTGTTTCTATTCCTTTGTGAAGATAATATGGTATTCGTAAGGTCTGAGAATTTTTTTCTCTTATACATAACCCCTCTTGGTATTTTTGAGACACATCAATAAAAATGACCTTATCACAAAATTAAACAAGTTATTTTGGAAATGACAAGCTCTTAATTGTGTAAAATATAAGCATTTATTGCATGTATGCATTTTAAAAGGGCAAAAGTTAGATTAACGAGTTAATTCCCAGTCTTCTGAGAACCCACTCTGTTACAGAGGAAGTGCATCTGTATTCGCATTCAAATGATACACTTAAATATTTTAAGTAGTAGGACTAGACCAATTAAATTGTGTCATGAAGATTGCAATTAATATGCATGAGCAATCAGCAATCCTTTGACTAATGCACGACATGATGACGTTGAAAACTTTCCCTTTACTAGTAATTATTGAGTCTTCATACACTTCAAACACATCTAAGATATTTTTAGGAATTCAAAGGTTACATCTAAATTTTGGCATTATTACTAATATCTGAAGTATATTAGTTATCAACGTTTCAATAATACATGCTACTGTATAGACATTAAAAAGCATATATGTTCTTAAAATGGGAACTGTTGCTCTTTATGCTATAACTGATGCAAATTTTAAATATTACTATACTGTTCTATGATTCAGCAATTTCAAGACCTTCTCTACCTAAATATTTATAAGTTACTTTTCTGATTCCAGTTTCGAAGACTACAAATGAGCTGAATTTGAAGTGGTCTGAAGAAAATCCGGTGAATTTATTTGAAAAGCTCAAGCTTCCACAGTTTGAGATCAAAAGTGTAAACACTTCTCTTTGCAGTGAAAAATTTCATATTGGTAAGAAATGTATAATCAGGTGTTTTTTATTTCTTTTTTAATTATATATTTTCTTGCATCAGGTTTAACTTTTAACTAGAAAAAAAATTACGTATTAATAACTTGTATCAGTTTCGTGTATTTGGATACTCTTTGCAGCTAAAAATGTACAACATCAAGGAATAATTAAACATAAATTTTTAAGAGGAGTTAGAAACCTCTCTCTATATATATATACTGACTATATTAAATTGGCTGTGTTCGATGTACCCTTTCTCAAAATCTGTCACATGTACATGCTTGAAATTTTTCATACAATTAAAGTACACCTTTCTCATTATACTGAAATGAACTTTTAGCTAATTTTGAATTTTTTAATAATTTATGAAATATTTTATCAAACATTGCGACATTTGACCCATTTTTCACATAAAAAATTTGTAAAAAATAATTTTTTTTTTACAAAAAGCTTATTTCAGTATATATTAGCCATCATTATAAATATATCGTAAAAAATTTACATACCTGTGAACAGTAGTTTCTCAGAAAAGGTACATCGAACATCAAAATTTACATTTTGAAATAAATTGATTGTAATGTATACAGTGAGACTTTTAATCGGCTAGGAAGTAAAAAAAAAATAATAAAAGGCTCAGTTTACAATAAAAGAGACATGTTTTGGTTTATATCAGACGTTCAACTTGAAAGTAACAACGAAGTACTTTGTATACATTTTTCGCCATTCAAATGGGCGTGGTCCATTTTAACGATTACTTAAAATTAGGTTTTAAGGGCTTCTAATTACCCTAGAGGTTAAAGTAAGGTATTTTCATAAAAGTTAAAATCTGTACAATTTGAAAATGTAAAAATATGAAATTGTCAAAAAAATATGATTTTAACTTTCCAAGACCCCTCAAATATGTTTTCATCTAACTATTTTTGTTATAATGCAAATTATTATTATTATTTTTTTTTGTTCATTGGTGAATTTATTCATTTTCTATTTTATAACAAATGAATATTTTCGTCTAATAAAATATTACTTCAGCTGCTTATTTATAGCTTAGAGTGTTAGGTATGTTAAATGCAACAGGATGACAGTTTATTTTGATATTGTAACAAAAAGTTATGTTGGTTGAAATTTAAAATAAAATTTTTTTAATTGTAAAAATTACTGTATACGATTTTTAAATCATAAAACTAGCAAATTGTTTTAAATCTACTCAGTTGAAGCATCCTTTTTGTTTTCAAAGGGTGTTCCAATGTTTTTTGACTATCGATTACTTGAATTGATGGTTAGTAGTTGAATTTAATGGTGTGAGTATTTGGCGCAGCTTGGTTAAATATAACCAAGCTGCGCCAAAGACTCGTTAATTTACTACTAATCAAACATATACGAGAAAAACAAACATATCCAAACCTATTTATAAGAGAATGTGATTTAGATGTAAGATGAAGGAAGGAGAAAAAGCAAGTATTGTTGACAAGGAGTAGGTGAGTCGAAACAGAGTAAAAGATCCTTTGATAGGCAGTAAATCCCATGGAGAAAGAGAAATCTATGGTACCTCTGAGGTGAAAATACAGCACATGCCTAAAGAAGGATAGATCTTGAGGAGAATAGAAGACTTGAATATTCGAAATTCGTACAACTTTTTTTTTAAAAAAAATATATGGTGGCTTGCTGGCTTAGAGGTAGTGTGCCCACCTCATATGCTCAAAAGTGCAGATTCGATTCCTGATGGAGTGTATACATTTTCTGGATGCAAAAATCGTAGACACGCATGTCATATGATTAAGTAGCAGGCAAAAGATCTCTTGAATATTAATTAGGCTTTGGTGCTCTTGGAAAAATTAAATCACAGCAATATTTAGCATCTGACAAGAGCTTGAATTAAATAAAATCAAGCATCCACAAAATTTGGTGAGGTGAGCCCTTCTAGATGGTGCTACCATGAAATGGCTCTCACATTTGGAGATTCTTCATGTTAGAAGAGGTTTAAGGTATCCGACAACGTTCGGAACCATGATTTTGCAAAAGCGTATAAATGGATAATATTTATGATATTTAGTGTCACTTAGATTAGAAAATGTATATAAAATTGTTTTAAGAATAGTATTACAATAAAAAAAATTATTTTACAGTATTTTGACAAAAAATGAACATAGAATGACCCATTTTCAAAATATTCTCCTTTTGTGAAAAATGTTTCTATTATAATAATATTTTGCCTGTATATAGCTGAGAATACTAGAATACTAGAATTTTTGAAATATATAACTTAGAAGTGGTTTTATCCATGTTTTACGACAACAGAGGGGAGAAATTTTAAGAAAAAAACGCCGATAATTATTTCAATGGGTTGTAACTCTGAAAATAATGTGAATTTTTCCAAAATCATAGTTGAGCCTCTGTACAGAGGTCTGAGCTATATACATGCAAAATATTATTATAATGGAAGCATTTTTCACAAAAGAAGAACATTTTGAATAAAGGTCATTCTAAGTTAATTTTTTGCCGAAATATTGTATTTAAATAAATTTTTTTTTCACAATGTCCTTAAAACAATTAATTTTATACATGTATTCTAATCTTTGTAACACTAAATGTCATGAAAATTATCCATTTATGCGCTTTTTTTAAAATCACGGTTTCGAACGTAGTCAAACTAACACAATGCAGTCCATTAGAGAAAGAAAGAGAGGACTATTTTTAAACTTTATGAAAAAAAAAACATTTCTTTTATTATATGGAGAGTTTATCAATAGAGACTTCGTGAAAAATAAGCATTACATTTCATGCAAAATTAAAATTTGTCTTATTTCATTTCTTTCCTCGACTAGGGGAGTACAGCTGCTTGAAAGCTGAATTCAACCTGCAGCGTTCGATTGGCTACCATCTTGTGCAGTCTTACCTGCCAACTGTTCTGATTGTTGTCATCTCTTGGGTATCCTTCTGGCTGGACGTGGAAGCAATCCCTGCTCGAATCACTCTCGGCGTCACCACATTGCTGACCATCTCTTCCAAAAGCTCCGGCATTCAGAGCAACCTGCCTCCGGTGTCATATGTGAAAGCTATTGACGTCTGGATGGGGGCCTGCACAACCTTTGTTTTCACAGCTTTGCTCGAGTTCACTTTCGTTAACTATCTATGGCGTAAAAGGAGGACTTCTCCTCCCAACACCAAGGTGGCTGATGAAAATATTTCCTTGAGAATGGTAAGACATATTTGCTTTAACTTTAAAAAAAAGCATTTATCTTGAAAAATGTTATAGATTTGTTGGGGGAGAGGATATTTTACATTAGGACACAACATAAAAAGTTGTACCTATAACATGCAGAAGTTTTATTAACTTTTGTCATCTCATTACTTAATAATGCATTGTAAAATATTTTTCGAAATGGCCTTATGATTTTGGTAGAAAAGGAAATCGATGACAATGTAATTTAGAAAATCCTTAAGGTGACTGCCTACCTTCGGGCCTAATTTTTAAAAAAAAAACAAATTTTTGAATGAAATTGAGTGTTTTCAGGAAGAAAAATAAAAAATATATGTAAATACATAAAAAAAATTTTAATAAATATTGTACTTTTAGAAAAATTCAAGGAAATTTTGCCAAATTTTTACTAAAACGGGTAACACTGTATAAAAATGTCTAATGCAATTATCATAATTTTCTTTATACGCAACATACATATTACGGTGCTCTTCATAATGAACCAAAATCTAAGAGAAATATTAAAATACAAAAAAATTACGGACAATTATACATAATAATATGAAAATTTCGATATTTTTTTTTAATTTTTTCTTATAAAAACTACCCTAAATGAAAAAATACTTAGCCTACAACAAAACTTATGATCCAGTTTATGAAAAATAGTATAATAAACATTCCCACAAAATTTCAAAACGTTATCTGGTTAGGTTCTTAAGATATCATGTATCTGGTAAAGCGTTTCTTTCGAAAACATAATTTTGAGAAAATCTCCTTTAAAGTTTTATCTTACTGCCCTTTTGCATAGAGTGATGTTTTTTTTAAAATCACTATAACTTTATTTCTATTCCGCGTAAAGGAAAAAGAAAAATTGTTTTGGAAAGAAAAATGCTCAAACTATAAGATTTTGAAATAAAAATATGCCTTACGTAGACGAAAAACGACATTTTCAAGGTAGGCAATCATCTAAAGCAATAACATTTAGTAGGTTTAAACAAAAAATTCTTTCAACAAATGAATGTTACAGATATATGTTATGTGTGGTTCATGATTTATAAAAATTAAATTTAGAGATAAAAGTTGTTTAAATCAACACTTACCCAGAAAATCAGCTTTTGTACATGAAACAGCAGAAGCCAATCTTATTTTTTATATTAGAAAGATGCTAGAAGATGTTTACATTGTTTGTAATTTCCTTTGACTTCCAAAATAAAGTGAATCTATATTCTCGTAATTAATAATTCAAAGAAGGAGCACGTTTATATACTGGTAATCTAAAGAGATGCATGTGCGAGTCATTTTTATGAAATTTTTTTCAAAATATACATTACTCAAAAGAATCGTATTTCTATACATTAATGTAAAAAAAAATGAAAAATATTTATCCTGTAAACCAATTTCAAGGTCTTTTTGTTGTACAGAAAGGGAATCTGCATTTTAATAACGGAATAAAATCGTTAGCATAGAATTTGCGGCAAAAATTCATACGACTCGGATATTTTAATCGTAATTATAAAAAAAATCAAGTTATGATGATTTATTTGAATTATTTTATTTCTATATATACTTAAAACATATTTACCTAAAAATTGAAATAAAAGATAAAAATATTTTTTAAAAACGGAAAAAAAATTATTTTCGTAAGCACATAATTGATGAAGAATCTTCAAAAATATGAAAGAAGAAAAAGTAACTACCACAAAGTTATAAAATTTACAATCACTTAGTATAAAAAAATATTTTTGAGCATGGTACATACGTATATTCATGTATTACTATTAATATTACATGCAATCAAACAAGTCCCTATTACTTATTTTAACTTGCTTTTTGATTCACGTCACACGTGCATAATTTAATTGTTTTGAAATATTTCTTCTAGAGATCATGTTTTACCAAAAAAAATTATTATTTTGCTATGAAGGAAAGAAGGTATTGATACAATGTGTGTATCGTAAGAAAACCTAAAAATAAAGCAACATTATACATTTTTTTATTAAAATAAATTGCATAACTTTACCCAAATCTTTCACATTCTTTCTTCAAACTAGTTCAATCTGTCGTTTGACTGTGACCGATTTTCTAAATCTATTTACGAATCTTTATTGCTCAAACAGATGTGTTTTTTCTAAGATAAGTACTCCGATCGAACATAAACAGATCGTTTCTGTTTGCTGAAAGTTATAAACTGAAGATATTGTGAGCAAATCAATATACAACCCAAAAGGAAAAGGGAATATTGCATATTCTAACATCATACATATAACATCAAATATACATATACATGAAAAGTAAAAATTGCAAAAAGTAACAAAAGTAAAGATTTCAAAAAAATAAAGCTAATAAGTTAATGTTTCATTGCAAAATGTTGTTTAGTTTCTAACTTAAGGTATCCGACTACGTTCGGAACCGTGATTTTGCAAAAGCGTATAAATGGATAATATTTATGATATTTAGTGTCACTTAGATTAGAAAATGTATATAAAATTATTTTAAGAATAGTATTACAATAAAGAATTATTTAAGTACAATATTTTGACAAAAAATGAACATAGAATGACCCATTTTCACAAAACATTCTCCTCTTATGAAAAATGCTTCGATTATAATAATATTTTGCTTGTATATAGCTCAGACCTTTGTAGAGAGGCTGAACTAGAATTTTTCAAATATATCACATAGAAGTGGATTTATCCATATTTTACTGTACAAAAGGGAGAAATTTTAAGAAAAAAATGCCAATAATTATTTCAATTGATTCTAACTCTGAAAATAATGTGAATTTTTCGAAAAAAATAGTTCAGACTCTCTGGAGAAGTCTTTACTTTATATAAGCCCCCAAAATATTATTATTTTAGAAGCATTTTTTTTAAAAGAAGAACATTTTGAAAAAAAGGTTTTTCTAAGTTAATTTTTTGCCAAAATGTTCTATTTAAATAATTTTTTTTGTCAAAATGTCCTTAAAACAATTTTATAATGTATTCTAATCTAAGTGACATTAAATATCATGAAAATTATCCATTTATGCTCTTTTATAAAATCACGGTTCCGAACGTAGTTGGATACCTTAAAAGAAATATTGGAAAATATTTTCTAAAATTTACTAAGCTTGTTTTTATACTTTTGCTTTTAAGTATTGGTATATGCAATCTTAAGTAAAAAATCGCAAGCGTAAAATATTTTCGAAAATAAGTAAAATAGATCAATATCTAAGACAATAGAGGAAAATGAAGAGTGACATTTTTTCCTGCAGAATGATTTTAAATACTATGTTCTATTAAAAACATTTAAAAAGAATAGTATAATTTAAGGTCTGAAACCAAAATTTAGAAACTTATTTTCTTTTTGAAAATTGCTTATTATTATTTCTTTTAGTATGAAGAAAAGGATGAGTGCAATGGAACCAAAAAGGTAAGAATCACATTTTTAAGCCGAAAAAAATTAAATTAAACTTAATTGAATCTTTACTTATTCCTGAAATATTTACATTGACTTTCTTTCGAAGAAGATAAATTTTTTACCAATTTTAATACTACAGCAGAATACTTTCAAATAATTAATATGCGAATGGAATTTTAATAAGGAAGGGAAAAAACAATTCCTTAAGAACCTGAGTCATTTTTATAGCTAATCAATAAAATGATCTCCAATAGCAATTAAAAGGTTTAGAATTTTTCAGAAGCATTCCCCACATTCTCGGGATGATATTGTAGAA
Organism: Trichonephila inaurata madagascariensis; assembly: GCA_019973955.1. Classification (NCBI taxonomy): domain Eukaryota; kingdom Metazoa; phylum Arthropoda; class Arachnida; order Araneae; family Nephilidae; genus Trichonephila; species Trichonephila inaurata. Next base: position 161,995 of record BMAV01026241.1, on the reverse strand, counting down.
AAGTTGTATCATAAGAATGTATTCATAAAGTGCAAAACAAAATTCCCAGCATTATTTAATTTCGCAACTTACAGGAAACTTAGTAGTGTTTATTATTTCGAAAGAGTTTTTCTGAAAAGTAAAATTAAACTTAGAATTAATTATATACTAAGCTGGTTTTTTAAAAAAAATTCCTACAATCTAAAATTTTATATTTTTTTTTCTTAACCACTTTCTTTAATAAGTTATTTAATCCTAAACAAAATTATGACTCATATTTTTCAGGTAAAATATGTATTTTTGGTTAATTGTTTATATTAAAAACAAAATTAAACATGATGTAGTCCTTAGGCCTTATTTAGATTACTTACTATAGTAATGAATGGTTTTGGAAAATTGTTTTGTGAAATAAATATTTATAAAGTAACAAATAATAATAATAACACAGAGGCCTGTGGCTCTTTTTCTGAAGCATCTCATTGATATTCATTTGAGCAGAAATTTTTAAAATCTTCTCATGTCTTTCCAATCAAATTCTTTCTTCCACTACACGATACGATAACGATTACTTTTGTTTTCTTTCTACATATAATTATTTAAGAAAAAAGAAAATGACTTAAGTGGTAGATAGTTGGACTATGAAACAAGAACGTGACTGCAATAACAATTTTTTCCCATAAACGTCTAAGTTAAGATAATTTCTTATTTAAAAAGTATTTTTTAAAAGCTGTAAGCGAATCCCACTACACTTACTGATAATTCATTGTTTGTAACCAGGTCCTTGCTACTCTTTAGATCAATATATCAGTTCTCTGTTTATTTAATAAAATCAAAATATTCTCACGAGCAATATATTCTTGAATTTGATTTAATTTGAATTTATGTGAAACTTTAAACGTATGTATTAGTGAATGAATTAGTATTCATTTATAACTTTTCCAAGTGCATTTAACGAAATGCGTATGAATGATGTCTCAAGAGTGAATACCAATTCGGAATACGTCACTTCAGGCGTACTTTTATATCCGACTTATTTATCATTTGTTTGGTTTTTGATTTCGTTTTCTACTAGTAACAGCCAATTTTATCCAAAACTTTTGAATATATTTTTGAAATAAGCTATAAAATGTAAACGAAAAGAGAGACAGAAAAAAGAAATGTCTTTAAGCATTTTATATTCGTGAAAGATTATTATAAAGATACCATCTTCTGAGAATGATGGATAATTATTCAAATATGCTAAAAATAAGATTATAAATTATGCTCTACACTAAGCATTAGATCTGAAATTTTTAGTGATTATTTGTAAAAAAAAAATGTTTAAAAACGATTTATGCATTTTGCTCTTTTTTACTTACTTAACAATACCAATAATAAATGTTTCGTTGTTTTTATTTTACAATGTATTAGTCAATAAACTTTTAACAGATAACACAAAATATTAAAGGGACTAGAAGTTATTAAATTATCCGAATGCATTTGCAATCGTTAATTTGAAAAAGCATATAAACGAATATTTTTTAATATTTAGTATCAGTTAGATTACAATACACGTTAAAAATTGTTTTAAGAATATATTATTACAAAAAAAATTACTTAAATGCGATATTTTGGCAAAAATGAACATAGAATTTCCTATTTTCAATACATTAACCTTATTTGCAAAAGGCTTTTAAAATAAAAATATTTAGCCGATATATATATCAGACCTCTGTATAGTCTAAACTAGAATTTTTGATGTATATGACTTAGAAATAGATTTATCAATGTTTCAATACATTAGAGTAGAAAAAAAATAGCAAAAAAAAAAACGTTTATTATTTATTTTTTAAAACTCCTAGTTCAGGCTCTTTGTAGAAATCTTTGCTATATATAGACAAAATATTATTATTATACAAGCCATTTTTTCATAAAAGAAGTAATTCTATTCTCATATTTTTCCAAAACACTGCATTTAAATAATTTTTTATTGTAATAATATTCTGAAAACAATTTTAAGTGTATTCTAATTTAAGTGACCCTAAATATCTGAAAAAAAAATATTCGTTTGTGCGCTTTTGCAAAACCACGGTTCCGAAAGTAGTTTGATACCTTAAAGGAAGGATTTTTTTTTTTAAAAAAAATTTTAATTCATTCTTGCCAATACAACTGATTATATGAACAACTTAATGAGAGACTAAATATGCTGATCACACGTGTAACTTCCTCTAATTTTATACTTTATACGAACACTCCAAAATTTTCTCAATGATTTTTCTAAGCGTTTTATTTTGATCCCTTCAATATTTTAAGCTTTATTCAATTATTTCTTAATTTTCAATTCAATAAACTAATTCACAAATGAAATGCTTTTCACTGAATTTTTTAATGGTATCATTAAAAGTTCCATTAAGTAAAATTGAGATGAAAAAACTTAGTATTTACTGATTATCTTTCCAAATTTAATGTCGGAATCAGATGTTAAAAAAAAAAACGTTTTCACTTAAGTTCAAATTAATTACAAAAAGTTTCATGTTACTTAATTACATATATTTTTTGGAAAAAAATTAATAGCATTAATTAATAAAAAAAGATTTAGAAAAAAAATATGTGAAACTCAGGTTAACAATTTGACCTTAGTTTAAAAAATAAATTTGTACGCTTCCAAAAATTAAATTTATATAGTCATCTTTGCAATTGTAAAGATAAAATTAATTTTTACATTACCTTTGCTCCGATATTATTTTTTAACTTCAATCTTTAGAAAAATTCTTTGATAACTTTAAGTCATCAAAACTCGAAAACTGAGAGAAATTAATTTGTATGTTAGATGTTAGTAGCTTGTCTCTTTTTCTTATGCCTACCTCTGATATACTGAGTCCTTTGTAATTGCAAAAGTGAAATGAAGAAAGAAAAACAGGAGGATCGAATCAATGAAAATGTATTCTTCTCTAAGTAGTGTACCATGTTCAGTTTTCAGACCAATTCGTACCGAATAGCCCAACTATAACATAAAACAAAAATAAAAAAAAATCTTACTGCATTAGTGTATCTAAAAGACCGAAATGTTAGAGAAAGTTCTTTTCCAGTGATTCAATATTATGTTCTTCTGAATAGTCCAAGAAACGTTTTTCTTATGTATTCCAGCGAATTATGAAAGAATTTAATACTTCGTTATATATTTATTTTTGAAATGCATTTCTTGATCCTGGTATTTCTGGTTATTAGTGTGTTCAAAATAGTTAAAAGTATAAATAGCATTTAAGCCCATTTTTTGAAAAATTATGGCAAGATCCATGTTTTCCTCATTTATATAAATGAGGATGCATTCAATTTTTCAAATAATTGGTATTCAATAAAGAAGAGTGATTTGACATTTACTTTTCACAACGCAAGCGTTTTTCAAGAATTATAATTTTGAAGCAGAAAATCAATTTTTAAAAGTTTGATTGAAATAAAATTATTTAAATAGTGTATTGAATATTTTTTTTAAGAAAATAGCTCATATACAAGTGAAGTTTTCTTAACATCTTAGATTTCAGATTAAATCATACTAATATGAGGTTATTTACAGTGTTTTTTTGTATAATATAAGGTATTTTTGAAAAAAAAATTCTAAAAACATGCATGTTTACGTATATATGTATATATATATATAATAACGCCTCTTAAAAATTGTAAAAAAAAAAATTTAAGTCTAACATTTATATATATATATATATATTTAATGAACATTTTACAGTTAATTCCAAGTTTTTAAGGAGGGAGGGGCTAATAAAAGAATATTAGCTTACACATGAAACACAATTAAAATTTAATTCTGAATATAAAAATAAAAAATAAAAGATTTTGATAGTACCATGTCGTCTTTAATAACTTATTAAAAAAAACGTGTTAGTAATGCATATTGCTGAATTTTAAGCAAATTAAATATGGTATTTACCTTAAAATTTTGTATTAGCATGCACTTTAAAATTGGCAGATCTAAGTAAAAAAATCTTTCGATGATATAGTGAGTATACTTATGGTATCAATATTTTCTATTTCATTATGTCACAAAAATATTAATGATACCAAAAGAAGAACTTAATCATATGAATGGAAAAAAAGCACCTAAAGGCATGGTTTTCATCTTCTCATTTAAAATCTAGTACAAATCGATATTGATAAAAGAAATTTATTCTCTTCGGTCTCATTTGAGTTTCTCAAAACTGATTGGATCGAGTATTTAAAAGAAGAGTTTTAAAATTATTACAGCGAAATTGATTTATTGAATCGAGTATTTTTTTAGCATACTATTATTTATCTATAACAAGCTATTATACTAAAAATTATGAAAAGCTTCATTTTTAGTTCTTAAAATATTACATGAATAAATATTTTCAGTGCACATAAGTATAAGCATAGTTTTAAAATAAATTTCCTGAAAAAAATTTCTCAAAGCAATTCAAATTATTGATGTTTCATATTACAGACAGATAAAATATGCATAAAACAAATAAACCTGTCGAATAGATGTAACAAAAGTATGTACAGCCAAAAAATTATATATGTAATAATATTCAACTTTATTAAAGGTATTTCAAAAAAGTTTAAGTAGTATTTATGCAATTTTCTTCTCATCCAGTTTAATTATTGCTGAAGAAAAACATTTTCATTCATTTTATATGAACTATTTCTTCTATTAATACGAAATACTTACTAATATTATAAACGTGGAAGTTTGTAGGGATGTTTGGTACTCTTTCACTCAAAAACAACTGAATGGATTTTAATGAAACTTTATATTAATATAGCTTATACATCAGAATAACACATAGGCTATAATTTATAACGATATTGTGTGAAGTGTCCAAAATATAACGATAATTGTCAAGAAAGTAGGAAAAAATCCGGCCATCTGCAAAAAAGCCCGCGACAGCATATATCTATCTTTTATACGTGAAGCAAAACTTTGCATTTTGTTTTGTTCACGATAGGCTTGAAACAGGCGGAGTGTGAGGCTGATTACAATTTTAGCATAAAATAAATACAACAAAAAGTAACATTAACGTATTACACTTCCAGATATAAATTATTAATACTATTTTAAGCGTTCATTACACAAAATTTGTAACAATGTGCTACTTTTGCTGAGCAGAGATTAGCTTA
>BMAV01026241.1:136808-148275 GCA_019973955.1 Trichonephila inaurata madagascariensis | reverse complement strand
ACACCATTTCAAAAAGCAATACCATGTTGTTTGAGTTGGGAATTTAGAAACAGAAGTATATTGGAAAATCATCCAAGGTCAACAAGAAGCTAGTGTGTTCAATATATTTATTAAACAGAGTAGACTATATGAAGAAGCAAAGCGCCGTATTAATCTATTTAAGTGACAAACATTTATCTTCTTTCAGAAGCATTTCGTGTTGAAAATCTTTGTACAGAGGTTGTAGTAGTTTTTGTCATATAAATGATGTATGAGGCTCTTTCTCGATATAACTTTATTTTTTCAATAATTTACTAATTTAAATTATGTTATTGTATCAATAACAGATACATTTATTGAACAAATAGTAAACACTTGTCCGCTCAAGTAAAACTTTATTTTTATTTTAATACTTTAAGCCAAAAATGCTTCAGTCAAGAGCTGAAATGATTGGTTTTTATGAATGTCACACTTCGGAACAACATAAAAACTCTTGGAGACGGACCTTGTTACTTTTTAAATAAGGTTAAGGAAACATAACATCTAAGCTGGCCCACACTCTCCAAACTTCTACGCTAACAAGTAAACATAAAACTTCAAAACATTCGAAGCGCATCAGCTCCACCATACAATGGTCATTTATGACACTAGGACTCGAAACACTGGTCATGAATTTATGACCATGACCACTCAGTATCATCTCCTTGTTATCTATGCTATCCAAAAACATAGCTTTTTACATAAGATTAAATTTTCGCACCCACTTTTCCGTGTGACTAGCAGCACTGCATGATAGGCTAAAACATGTTGTTAATAATTTTGATAGTACCATGTTAACTAGAGTGAGTCAGCAACTAGACTATCGTGTTGACGTGTGTGCTGTGTGACCAAGGGTTCACATATAGAACTGCAAAATATGCACATAAAACTAATTTTTGTTCTGTATTCTTTCGTATGTTATTTTTGCCGTATATTCTTCTTGGTTTTTTTTTACTACCATGCTCCGAAATTTTGGAAGGAACCCTGCATTTATGTATAATCATTAATCATATACTAAGTGGCAAAAAACTAACTTAATTTTAAACAATATGTAGGAATATAGCAAGACTGTACAGATCAAAGTAGAATGGCTATATTAACGCAATAGCAAATTTTTAGGCATAGAACTAAGTTTGAAGGTTTAAACATTGTTTCAAGTTGCCCTCCCCCTCCTTGTGCTTTATTTGTTTTTATACTACATAAAAATAAGAAGGAATAAAAAATGCCATTGGAAATTTGTTTGAGAATACTAAGAATAATTTCGAAGTATATAAAGAATGAATCATTATCTACTAACTTAAAAGTATGCAAGATATTTAAGAAGAGTCTAATTAATTTTAAAAATATAATCATTAATAACAAAAAAGGCAAAAATATTATTACCACTTAGCAATTTCAAACTATAAACAATAGCGGAAGAAGAGAAGAATCCCGTTGTTTATAAAAAATATTTTTAAAAAAAGGACCCATTGTAAATTATACATAAAAAAACATGAAAATAATATAACTTTCCAGTTTTGAAAAGAAATCTGTAATTTAAAAATAAAAGGCATTATTATTTGAAAAAATATCTAACATGTTAATTGCTGGTGCTAGGTCTTTTACAGAAGAATAATGAATAGAAAACAGGTTGCAACCGAAGATAAACATATAGCAAATCAGCCAAAATTAGATATACAAAAAGAACAGACCAGTAACTCTGAACTTATTACAAATGTGTGCATAAATAAAATTAATAGGATAGATTTATTCCAATCAGTATCTAACAATGTTTTTAACATTATCAATCTTTTCAGAATTGTTATTATTTCTCAATGTTATGCTGTAAATAATTAGGAATAAATTTTTCATGAACGGATAAATGTATATTGTTGTTCCAGAAAAGGGCTTGAATATTATTAATAAAAAATCTCTTATACGTATATAAAAATATGTATATGGGTATGTATGTGTGTGTGAAAGATTATAAACTTATATTCAAATAAAAAGTTAATAAAAAGCCCTTTATCGACAATTTCTTTACAAATTGCTAATGCAAAGTTGGTACTGGAGCAAATGTACCAGACTCTTTTTTTTTTAAAAATGAATATTTGGTATGAATGCTTGAAGTTTTAAAATATTTTTGTAAAACAGATCTTATTATTTATATGTGAAAGAGGTGCGTGATCGAAAAAGATTCGTTGTGTTGAATTATTTGTATCCATTGTAATTGTATCATTTTTAGTCTGTTTGATAACTATACATAATTTGTCAATCATCCAGCTACTATGAAAATTTGAATCCATCAAAATAATGTATTCTATTTATACAATTTAAGCGACAAAAGTCAATTAATCTTCTCTACTCAACCATATAAGTAATAAGTGATGTTTTTCAATAACTTTATTTATAAATAAATTAAAACAATATCTATTTTGATACTTAATTATTGCTATATATATATATATATATATTATTTAGGTGATTCATCATATTTAACGATTTTCTTCTGTCTGCTTTCTGTTCCAATTACACGATCTTATATCCAAACTTTTTTAAAATTTATTATCAGAGTATTGATTCAGTCTTCATGTGTGTGAAAGGTTTATCCTATAAATTATTAGAGACAATAAGAAGAAAGGTATCCACAAAGATTAAAAATTAGAACATATTTAAGAACCACATTGTTCCGGTAAATATTTTTTCGGATAAATCTCTAGACTACATTTTTTCTTCATACAGTTACCACAATCATAAATTTTAGATTCAGAATGGAAAGTGAAATTAAAAATTTATTTTAGCTTTTTGATCTTGCGTTTGACAGATATAAATTATTCCTCAAGTACACTTCATATTTCATCTTTTCAATTTCTTTTCATGTCAGATTATGTTTATATTATTTAAAAAAAGATTAAGTACTTAGCTGCTTCTCCTACTATTATATTCAAGTTTTAAAAAAAAAAATTCAAGATTTTTCAATTTTTAAATAAGTTTTGTCCACATGTATGATACATCTCTCTCGTTCTTTTTACACTAAATTTCAACATTAACATAAAAGTTCGATTTAAACATGTTTTATTTATCTAGTATTTATCGTAGGTAAACCTCCCATATACAATAACATATTGTAAGAGATTTTTATTGAAGGAATGAGTAAATAAGAAGTTACTGTCATTTTCAGGCCTATGCATGTAATAAGAATGTGTTAATTTTACAAGAAATAAAAGATATCAGAAAAGTTCCCTTTCAAAACTGCATATGTATTTATACGACACACTAGAAATGTTATTGCTATTATTTTCAAACTTAAATTGTGGAGGAAAATATGCTAGCATTTTAATCAAAATGAAGAAAATTTATTTCGCTTGAAAAATAGACTCCCTATTATTTATTCATTTTCCCGGGGCTAGTCTCCCCCCACCCCCGTTGGGAAACACGAAGTATCCGTTTTCGACAATGGCGATTTACTGAAGGCTCTTATATATATTCGACTATATTCCACATTTTATTTGAAGTTCGATTTGACAAAATTGAATTTCAATTGCAGAGCCAGCTGTAGAAACAACTTTCGCTTTCTCTTTTCTAATCTTTTATTCAAAGCCGGATGAAAATTTTGGCAATAAGTTTAAAATATTTATTTTAAAGATTTTGTATTACTACAATTATATTTATTTTCTTAGATAGGAAAACGAACAAGTAAAATCTAGAAAAAAATATATATGGTAAAAAATAGTGTTAAAATGAACTTAAACAGATTTTGGATAAAGACATATACGTATAAACAAAACAGACTAATTACCTAAAGAAGTAAAAAGTATGGATATCTCTTTACCTCATGGCGTCATTCGACAATAGTCAACATAGTCATTAGTCCTTATAGTCAATCAGGCTATACACATATTTACATACCAAAAACAATATACGAGGGTAAGTTGAAAAATAAGTTTCCCCTGTCGACTGTGGTCAGAGTTGTGTATGAAAGTCAAAAAATAGAATGAGACATTAAAGATATGACATACCTTTATTTTCCTCATAGGTACCAAGTGCATTGAGACATTTGTCATATCGCTTACTAAGCTTCAAAAAGCCCTCCAGGAAAAAATCAGGGCTTTGCATATGGAAGAAGCGTTGAACGGCTTGTTTCACTTCAGTATTGCTTCCAAAGCGCCTTCCCCCGAGAGGTTCCAGGCTGACCGCCATGCGTTGTTCTTGGTGTGTTGAGGTCAATTGTCGAGGCACCCATCGTGCTGACACTTTTCTGTATCGAAGAATGTCGTGGATGATGTTTTGAGCTCGCTCATGTGAGAGATTCCAAATTCTTCCGCTACTTCATCGATGGTAATACGCCGGTTCGCTCTAATCATGTCATCCACCTTCCCGACATTTGCATCTGTAGTGGCCGCTCTCATTTCCTCCTTTGACCACGAATTCAAAACGCACCTTCTCTCCATACCTACCGGGCTCAAATGAGAAGCTGGTCTCCGCTTTGCGCAGGCACTGCAACGGCGTCATCTGCTTGATTTGCAGCGACCTCTACCCAATGGTGTATCGGTGACTTGCGCGTTTTCCTGCTGTGTCGCCTTTCGCCCATAGCCGTTCAACGCTGCTTTCATATGCAAAGCCCTGATTTTTCTTGGAGGACTTTTTGAAGCTTATCAAGCGATATGACAAATGTCTCAACGTACTCGTACGAGAATAATAAAATAAAGGTATGTCATATCTTTAATGTCTCATTCTATTTTTTGACTTTCATACACAACTCTGACCACAGTCGACAGGAAAAACTTATTTTTCAACTTACCCTCGTATGTCTTCAATACGGAAAATTAGAAGAAATTGGAAAGTTTAAGTTATTCAGGGAAACATTAGGAAAATTCAAATAAATTGAAATATTCAATATTTTTAAAACACGATTCCAAAAGAATAATTATTAATTTTAATAATAACAATTATATATATATATATATATATATATATATATATATATATATCATTTGCTTATGCTAGCGATTTTAAACCATTGCTTTGCTAGCGATTTTTAAGTTGACTGTCGTATTTTATTATCTTTTCAACTCACATTGGACGCAATAATTTTCTATAATTTAATCAAATCACATATGGGAAATTTTATATCAATGCAATTTTAATTAAAGTATTATTTTTTAAATACATAATTTTCAAGCACAGAATTTTTGAAATTTTTGTGTTTAATACAGTTTTTGAATTAAATGACGGAAATGCATTAAAAAAAGTAATCTCATTAAAGCTGTAATAGATAAAAAGAAAATGGCATATTTCTATGTGTTTTACATGACTCATAGCCAATTCAGTTCTATCAAAAAATAAAGTAAAAGATAATAGACGAAAAACAGATAAAAAAAAAAGTAATGGATTAAAGAATATAAATAGATAAGAAATAAAAGAAAGGTTCTTTCTCTTTGATAAAAGAACATTATACATCATCTAAATGAAATTTATATGAAAAATTCATCCGTTTAGAAATACTTGATACACATCAAAACGAAATATTTTAAATAAGCTATTCGGTACAACATATAAATTTAATAGCCAATTTATAGTTTCAAATCAGAAGTATTTCAGATTATTTTAATTTTTTCAACATTTTCAAACAGAAGTACTTTGTTTTGTTTAAGTTAAACCTTTTTACAGTTCTTAATTATCATTATATGTGTGTGTATGGAATTAAAATGCTTGGAAAACTAATATCATTAGGGTGGGGAATATATAGTTGGAACTATAGGAAAAATATTATTAAACAACTAAAAACTCATTGGAATTTTGGTTAATTAATTATGAATATTAATTTTAAATTTGTAATGAGCCATACCTTCTCCCCCTCTTTCATTAACTTCTCTTTTCCTGCTTCTGGTATAAAATGTTAATTTTTTTAAAAATTTTCAGGTTGTCAAACTCCAGCAAGAATCTGATGACGATGAGCCTGTGGAGGAGAAAAACACCCAAAGAGTCAAAACTTATGGAGGCACTCATAAAATTGAGGCAAAGCGTATTGACCAACTGTGTCGCACTGGATTTCCTGTCCTCTTCTTGATTTTCAATATTTGCTATTGGCCATATTATTTGTTCTAATTGGTTAAAAAACCTCCTTGTTTATTTTAAATTTCTGCATGTACCTTTGAGAAATAGTAACTAAATTAATCCTTAAATAAGTACTTTAAAAGGAGTCTAAAATTATGGCTTCAAATATTAATTGCAATTAAAATGTATTTTTCATTTTTATTGAAGGAAGAAAAACTTTTCTGTATGCTTGTTTTAATGATACTTATTTTCTACGAAAAAAAAAACAAAACACGTAGGAATCCTCTTAAATAACCAATGAAAGAAATTAAAGATATAAAAATAGATAAAAACACAAAAAAGGGTTCACATATAATTTAAAAAAACTTTTAAATAAGTAGTTTTGAATTATTGTTAAATTTTATCAATGAGGAAACGCACTTTCTGTAAAGTCTTTCGCTCTTTGAGACAGTTTCTTTTACTTTAGGGAATAATGTTCTATGCTTATGTTAGACAAATTCCGTTCAAATTTATATACAGAATTATTTACTGTGCATAGTTTTAAATTTTATTTATTTCTCTTTTCTTACGCTATTTTTTGATTTCATGAAAAAGAAACGAATTTTAATCGCATCATATAAGGAAATACAAATAAAGATCCACAAATAGGTGGCGAAAAAAATCCATATTATTTTTTTCTCTCTATCTCTCTTTCTCATTCAGTATTTCTCATAGGGTATTTTTTATTCCTACTTAAGACATCTAAATTTACTTATGATGGAACATTTAACACTATAAAATAAATAATAACGCCATACTTGATAATTATAACGTCACTCGTAAGAAGCTATTTTTTTTAATCTGAAAATACATCTAAGGGCATAAAACTGCATTTTTTACAAACTTTTTTAAGATTGCGGCAAGGACTGTCAAATAAGTCAACCAAAATGCATTTGAATATATCTGAGTAATAAAACTGAAATATATCAATCGATGAGGAATATCCATTTGTTTCATTTAAACATGAGCTAAAATTTAAACTTTTAAATAAATGTTATGCTCATTAATTTAAAATAACCTGGACCCAAGTATTTTCCCATAATATTTACAATTTATTCTTACATGGCTCAAATCTAGTGTATTTTTGTCTAAATTTTTCAATAAAGTTTTCTTCCACTACTTTAATTTTAACTAAAATGGAACAGCAATCATAAGAAATAATGGAAGAAATTACCAGTAACTGTGGAAACATATAATAAGCGAGCTTTAAATTTTCTAAAATGTGTATATTTGTCAGATTCAATAGCTTTATTTGTTTTAATTCAAGAATCTTAAGTTTAATTTTCTTGTAAATCTTTCCATGTGGAAAGAAGTTTTAGGTAAGATATTTTTGGAATTAAAATCTGGATGAAAATCACCAATTAAGTACAGATAAAAAAGGATTAATAGCGGCAAAAGTTTGTGCAAAAAACAAAATATCATAAGCGTGTGTTTTTCGGAATCTAAATTAAAAGAGAAATAAGCCGCACAAATATTAATCTCCCTCTTGATATAGAATGTTATTCACATTCGCAAAAGACTAAATTCACTGATTGTGCACAGGCGAATGATTTTAAACTGGTAAACTGAGAATTATCTAGCAAGAACAGTCCAAAAAAAATTTTCTTAAATTTTATACGATTTTAGTAGGTTGAAATATTTTATTTCACTTTATTTTTACTATCAACGAAAAATGATGATTCGTTAATGTTTAAAAGAAAAAAAGCTTTATTTAAGAAAAAAAAATTAAATATTTAAAATGAAAAAGTTATTTCGCTTTGAAAAATGCGAAATGCTGCGAAAAGTTTGGACTTTAATGAATTTCCCTAATGTCCTCCTTAATTGAAACTTTCTGAGATTTTTTTAATGAACAACATGATGGAATGTGAATTAAACTGGAAGAAATATTTTATAATTATTTGTAACTGGCTAATTGAAAAACTTTTTTGCACTGATAAAGATGTATTTCAATACAGAAGAAAATTAATTCATTATTAAGAAGCTTTTAATTTAATAAAACATTGTTAGTAATAAAAAATTTTTACTAAAATTACCCTATTTTTTGAGAATCATGAAACAGGTCTTCAGAAAATGAAAAATAAATAGATTGTTTATAAAAATAATTCGAAGGAAAACTTATATTAACATGATTTATAAAAAATTTCTTTCTTTAATTTACAAACTTTTGATATTTTAGTTTAAGTTTTATCCTATTAATGGCATTATTTATTGTTTCATTTCACGCAAATAAAAAGTTTCCTTTTCGTCAATTCTTTACTTTCTGTAATAAAGTGTAAAATTATAATTGCTTTTATAATGAATTTTCTTTAACATTCGCAATGTGTGGAAAAATAATAGGTAATTTCTTGAAATTTGGTACAAAAAAACTACCATACACTTATTCTTATTCCTATTTCTTTTAAATGATGTATTAAAATAAGTATCATTACTTTATTTGTCCCGTCAAAAGAAAGCTTTTCAATATTTTTAAACCTATTAACTACAGTATGCTAAGCAATCATATGGACATTTATGTACATATATATCACATTTATGTAAATGTCATCTGTGTGCATACATTGTGATAATAATGTACATATTTATTACTTTTTATTTATATTTAATGTATTTATTTATGCAGTTTGTAATAATATTTGAAACGCATTGCATAAATTCTGTTAACATTGAATTCCAGACTTAAATAATTTTTTCTATGATAGAATAGTTAAAAAGGTTCGTTCTTTAAATTTTACAATCAAGCAATCATTAAGAAAATCTTGCATGAAATTAAGTTCACCTGTTATGTCTTCTTTCTATTATGTGCCTTTTCGGCACTATTTATTAACGCAATAAATTACAAACCTTTATATATATTATATATACTTCCTATTTTATGCAGTTTATTATATAAATAAAAATAATAGCCAATTAGGGTGTTTATAGTTCTAGAGATATGTTATATAAGTATTAAAAAGCTAATGGGGGGGTACTTATACAGAGAGCAAATCAGTATTTTGGATGATTTAAAATCATTTTAATTTCTTCTTTTATTTTGACAAGAAATGGTAGAATATCTATCATATGATTTCCTTCTTAAATATCACCTATAAGAAACAAGGTACAAAATACGAATAACTAATATATTTTCACTGGCAGATATCCAATCTTGAGTGTTTGCAGTGCTGAAATAAAACTTCTTTATGTCAAGAAATAATTTTTTACAGATTTTTTAAAACTTTTCAAAACATATTTCGTTATGTTCGAAGATATTACAAAATTAGAATTCATTCGGGAATTCTAATTTTCTGTTAAAATCGTTTTCAGCAAGATGAAAAAAAATCTATAATACCTAAAGAACATATGAAATAAGCATGTACAAAGCGTAGATTATAGTATATGGAGTGTATAATTATATGCTTGAAATTCTTGATAATTATCGTGTGATTTTTGGGAAGGACAAATGATACTTCAAATAAACCGCATTCTTTATGAATGTAACTAAAAAACAATTATAAAAAGGTTCGCTCTCTTCATTAAGAAATTTATCTTTTTAGTCATCTACAGCGAACATTTATTAACTTCTTAAAAGCAACGTAGAAGTTACATTCTTAAGAAGTAGTTGCACTTTAATGTAATGAATATTGTTAGAGAAACACGTGTAAGCGTAACCAATGCTATTCAATTTGATATATCTAGAAAAGTCATGTGACCTAAGTAGAATTTAGGTTTAGTTTAATCAGAGAGTATTATGTTACATGCAACTTAGTCAATATTAAATGTTGAACCAGAAATGATGAATTTAGTGTTATTTCTCTGGCACAACTAAATTCACATAAACGGTACATCGCACTAAATGTTATTTGTTTAGAACATAGATGTATGAACATGTATTTTCATAGTTCAGTACGTATTTTGAATTTTCTGACGCAATATTCATATTTACTAACGTAAGAATAGAAAACGTGCAATTTCTTCTAAAATTTTAAATTTAGTAATAACGAACTAAAAGCAATCACATTCTAACTTTTCAAATGTATCTCTTTCACCAAAAATCATTTAGTTACTATGAAAATTTAAACTTCAATGAAAACCCATTCGTTCTTGTTAATATTAAAATAAAATACTATATTCTTAGAATACGAATGCAGATAACTTAAATCTTGTATATAACAATTTGTATCACTCAAAAAAGAATTTTAAAATATTTTTATTCACTTTAGTGTAGCTGGTAATGTTTTATGAAGCTTTATTGGCATAATTGAATTCAGCTGAAGATTTACGTTTGAGACTTTTAAGAGCTGAATAGAAAGTAATCGGTAAAATATATTCAAAGAAGATTTATTACTGTATTTTCATCCAAACACTAACGAAAAAAATTATTATATTTATATATAAATAATAACCACCACATTAGTTAGCATACATGCAAATGTAGATAGTAGGTTTATTGAGCAGTTGTTGGACATTTTAGAGCAAGCTAGATCTGTATTAGTAGTATTAAGTAAAACAATTTCTGCAATAAATATAGCATCATAGATTATTATTCTATTCTATATATGCACAATACCATAAATAAGAAGGGAAAGCAAAAAAATTATGTACTTTGTGTTTTTAGAAATTGCTTTGTAATGTTGTGGGACTGAAATGTTACTGTTAAGTAGCAGTTAAAAAAATGCAAATTGTTGATATGTATTCTGCAGTACTTGGTTTTCTAATAAATGTTAAAGCACTACTTATCTCTGTTTTATTAATTTTCATACATACACATGTTATTTTCCTCAAATATATTTAATGAAAGTAAAACAAATTAGTTCTGAACACTTATGTGTCTAAGCTAATAGTAATTCTAAAAAGTTAGAAGTACTATATATTTGGCTCAATTAAACTAAAAACAATTCACATTCTATAAAAATGACATAAAATAATGAAGAATTTCTGATTCTGTATTCATTAATTACTTATAGCGTGATCAGCAACTATTTCATACATACAATTAATAGCATTTTACACCCTAATATACAAAAAATATCAATTATGATATCATCTCATGACTCGCTAAATTTTTTATAATTACAATCCTTTAAGGTATCCGACTACGTTCGGAACCATGATTTTGCAAAAGCGTATAAATGGATGATATTTATGATATTTAGTGTCACTTATATTAGAAAATGTATATAAAATTGTTTTAAGAATAGTATTACAATAAAAAGTTATTTAAGTACAATATTTTGACAAAAAATGAACATAGAATGACCCATTTTAAAAATATTCTCCTTTTGTGAAAAATGCTTCTATTATAATAATATTTTGCCTGTATATAGCTCAGACTTCTGTACTGAGGCTCAACTAGAATTTTTGAAATATATAACTTAGAAGGGGGTTTATCCATGTT
>BMAV01026241.1:104945-136408 GCA_019973955.1 Trichonephila inaurata madagascariensis | reverse complement strand
AGGTTGTGGATTCGATGTTCCGTTCTTTTTAAGACTAATCTTAAACTATGTTTCAGGAGGTGGTTTGAGGTTAGTCTGCCTTACTCTCTGTACATTTGCCAGTCTGTCTGTTAAACCAGAAAATTACATCAGATATTCACTCGAAATAAGCCACACTGATAGTTTTTAACCTGAAATAGGTAGCTAGAGAGTTTTTATTTATGACTATCAAAAGTTAGATTCTTCCCTAATAAAGGAAAATTCTCAAAGAGTTTTGGGGGCAAGTAGACGACCCTTCACTTTGCACCAACGAAATCCGTCTTCTTTCCAGGATGGTGTATAAAGAATATGAAAAAAAAATTTTCTTAAAATTAAATTAATACTTGATTTGGATACAGATAGCGGACAATCATTAAAAACTAATAACATTTCAATTGAAACATGTTTCGAAATTTTCTCTTTTCAAAAAATAGAGAGAGTAAAACCGATAGTTAAGAATGGCAACGTTTAATTATACAAAAGTTCAAGGGAATTACATTAAAGTAAATTTGCTGAATATAACCTTCAGTTTCTCTTAGGGCTAAGACTTCTTACCATCAAATCATTCGAAAAACAAATCGGTTAAAAAATATTCCTTTTTTTTTTTTTTTTCGTTTCAGAAAATTTAAACGTTTTAAGAAGAGTCAAAAAATACAGCAGTAAATATACCTGAAAATATATAAATTACTAATGCAGTTTAACTGTATTTATTTTTATTTTTAACCATGTTGTTTTACTCTTATCAGAAAAGAATAAATAACGAAAATCTTATTTTTTTTAAAATCAGAGCACTATCAGATGAGGATGTAGATGTAGATGACTAAAGTTTGTGACAATGTTTTATACTATTAAACTAATTAAATTAATTTTAAAAAATATAAAGTAATTTTCACAATGTGAGTTCAATAGAGCTGAAAGTGGAATTTTTTTAAACGTATTAATTATGCAGTTAAGAAATTTGGGGCTCTATTTTAAAATAGTAATGAAAGATATATTACTTCCCAAATCATTTCTAATTAATAAACAACCAAAAATGGTGCAATATTTTTATCTCCTTTTACTAGTTGTGGGAAAAGAATTAAAAAAACAAATAGATATTTAATTAAGTATTATTGATTCATATGTAAATTCATTCTTTACATATATCTTAAATAATGTTATAAAAATTATGAAATTTACTGAGAAAAAATTTTACCTTTTAACTGCATATCTCACCACATTGAGGTTAAAATATTCTGTAAATATTATTTTGGTTAAAAATGTCTTATTATCGAATGCATTATGTCCTACTTTTCTAACCTAGTTACCTTTATCTTTAGTAATTCGTTCAAATATTTTGTACTATTTTATTATTTTTTTTATAAAACATACAAGTACAATTAGCTTTCTTAAGAAATTATGACAACCATTTGTTTTAAGTCTAATGTTTTATATAAAATTAGTCAGATCTAACTGAAACTATACGTCATATTCAAAATAAAATAACTATCAAATTATTTAAAATTAATACAAATGCAATTAAATGAAAACTAATAGTTACAATACAAATACATCCTTATTTATAGATAACTAACACTCGAACTTTCAGAATATAGCCAATCTTTCTTGTGTCAGTGTTTCCGAAAATATCAAAGAAATACAGTGTAGTTCTTAAAAATTATTTTTTAATAAGTGTTAATAAGAGTGTAGGTACATCCAAACAATGTAGCATCTCTGCTACATAATAATAAATCCATCAACAATTTCATATTCCAGTGGTCTTGTTAAGTAACATTAATTTAAAAATTACATAACTAAATTCAAATAAATCGGCTATAAAATTATTGTTAACATATCATTTATCCTTACAGTAATTCTAAGTTTGATTCGCAGTTTTATGTGGTGTAGCGTTTTTTCTTTCTTCTGTTTCCTCTAGTGAATTATTAATAAATAATTATTCATGAAATCATTTTTTGGAAATATATTCTTGAAACTTCGGAGCAAAAAAGAAGCAAGTTGTGTCTAAGCCATCTGTCTTATTCTCGCCAATGTTGCCTACTGGATATTGTGCGCTAGGGGGCTCAGCTATTGCCGATGACTTTGACAGGGTGGTAATAACTAGCAACTTCTGTCTTTGGCATTCGTTTATAGCTTTATCTTCCTTTTTGTATACCAAGCTTCTATTCCAATATCATTTTTATCATATAGATACTAGAGGGAGAAATTCAAAAAAGGGAAGTTTGTGATTCAAAAAATGTGAGTCATAAAAAGGCATACAACCAAAAAAAAATTACCGATTCAGTAGCAAATTGAAATGCTTAAAGTATCCGACTACGTTCGGAACCATGATTTTAAAAAAGCGCATAAATGTATAATTTTCATGATATTTAGTGTCACTTAGATTAGAATACATGTATAAAATTATTTTAAGGACATTATGACAAAAAAATATTATTTAAATACAATATTTTGACAAAAAATTAACTTAGAATAACCTTTTTTCCAAATGTTCTCCTTTTGTAAAAAATGCTTCTATTGTATAAATATTTTGCCTATATAAAGCTCAGACCTCTGTACAGAGGCTCAACTATGATTTTTGAAAACTCAAATTATTTCCAGAGTTACAACCATTTGAAATAATTATCGGCGTATTTTCTTAAAATTTCTCCGTTCTGTTTTCGTATATCATGGATAAACCGACTTCCAAGTTATGCGTTTCAAAAATTCTAGTTGAGCCTCTGTACAGAAGTCTGAGCTGAATACAGGCAAAATATTAATACAATAGAAGCATTTTTTACAAAAGGAGAACATTTGGAAAAAATATTATTCAAAGTTAATTTTTTGCCAAAATATTGTATTTAAATAATTTTTTTTTTTCATAATGTTCTTAAAACAATTTTATGCATGTATTCTAATGCAAGTGACACTAAATATCATAAATATTACCCATTTACACGCTTTTGCAAAATCACGGTTCCGAAAGTAGTCGGATACCTTAAAGGCAAAAGTTGTAAATCGACACATTATAAAATTGGGTTCTTGTTAACATGAATAGTGGAGAAAACTCAAGGGAATTTTCCTACTAAATAAGATTAGTGAGTCATTCCACATTTTGTAAGACAAAATTTCAAATGTTTGGCTTATTTATAAGCTTATTTCTATAACAGTCGATTAAGTCTTATAAATAATATTATAACTATGCCCATTCTCTAAAGTTCCCCTAATTCTAGTTCGAAATATATTTTATTTAATAATGTTTATAAATGTTATAGTTCCTTTAGAATTTGAGTTTGAAATACTTTGAATATTATGAGCGATCACTAACTCAAAATTAATTTCCTAAATTATCCTAACAGATATTTTTATTTTAAGATATTAAGGAAAAATTATATAGATAACGTTTTCTACCGAGATTTTACAAATATCGAAGCAATTAGTGAACAAATGCCCTTATTTGAGTTTAAATTCTAAACTTCAAATATAATAAGGGTGATATATATATACACATCTGAATAACAGACCCACACATAGACATTCACGCACATTTATATACATTCTCTCTTTACACTCGAAGTTGAAACTAAACAAACTTACATATTCATTTCAATATGTTACTGTGTGCAATGTGTGTTCATTTGTATATTATTCAGTCTGATTGAACATTATTTTTCTACAAATGTGTATTAAAGTTATTTTCTTTCTAGCAATATGTGAAAAAATCTTTTTCCTCTTCTTATGAAGCATTTTCATGATATCATTTGCAACACAATGACAATTTTGAGACAATGCTCCAGTCATAGAGTTCTTTTCCAGTATTCTAATATTATACAGCCTATTTGTGTCTTCTCAATTAACAAATTTTTTAAATCAAGCAAGGAAAAAGTTAAATTTTTCATTTATAATTCCTGTTATATAATAAATTATCTAATTTTGTTTAATTTATTTATCATCTATCATGATAAAACACGAAAAATTCATCATAACCGTAGCTTTGTTTATCCCTTCAATGTTTATAAATTATTGGCAATTTTATAACAGCATCCTATATATAAAAATATTTATATATAAAAAAAAAATATTTTATTTGTGTTTTTCCTGGCACTATATATATACTAGCTCTCATAATTATATATAGGCAGAAGAGATATTTTATTTTAACAAAACATAGGAAAATATTAGAAAACACTTAGATATTATTTTATTATTCGAAACCCCATTTATAAATAATATTTTTAAACTTTTCATGTGTTTCTTTTGAATAAAATAAAAAATATAGTCAACAATTAATTTTAAGAAGTTTAAAATTACAGAGTTATTAATTTACCAAAGTTTTTTTATAGTTTTTCTTTGAATCAATATTTTGTGGGTCCTTTAGTATTGAGATAATCAGCCATTTCGTCTGGCATACTTCCGAGAATATTTTTTCTTTCAAATATCCAAGATCGATACCATCGCATTCTACTTAATATTATCCTTAAGCTCTTCAAATGAATTATGTTGCCTCCTAATTGCATGCACTTTTCGAACAAGTAAGCCTAAGCAATTTCTACAATGTTTAGGTCTCGAGAATGTAATTCCCACGTCTAAGCACTGATGTTTTGTTTTTTTTTAGTTTGGGGATTTTCATGTTAGCAGAATAAATTAAAGTGCTAACAAGAAAAAAAAATTTATTGACACGATACACAACACTTAACACTCATGCGCAATTGCCTTTTATTAGCTAATGTTCTTATTTGTACGCACGCCGTTGCTCTCGTTCAGGTATTTTCAATACAAGCATATCATTCCATTGCTAGCCTTTTAAAACATATGTCCCGCTTACTGGAGGATGGAAACGAGTGTAGACTGAGTGCTGTCCTTCACGAACACACACATACACACGCATATATATACTAGTAAGAAACACTTAAAGAATTCAGATTATGCCATAATTCCGAAAAAAATCAACTGGGGTATAATATAAAATTGACATTACAGTGGAACATTGTAGAATTTAAAGGTTAATGAAAGCATAGTAATAAAAAAAAATGAATTGGACGCATACATTAAGGAACAAATCAGAAAAGGCTTTATTGAAAAAATGGATCTTATAAAAAACATTATCATGAGAAAAGGCAACAAACAAAATCCATTAGAAATGGATAGGACCTCCCCTAGCATAAATAGTTGCAAGCACCGTCTGTTAAAACTCAGTACCATTAATGCAGCAGTTCTTGATGTAAGAGTTCACTCTTCAAGTACCATCTGTTTCAACTGTCTGGTGTTCTTCGGAGGATACCATTTTGTTGTCAAGCATCACCCAAAAGCATCTCACATATTTCCAATGGTATTTAAATCTGAAAAACAAGCTTTCCACTCCATTTGGCTGATATTCTCACTTTCTAGAAGCTCCTCAACAGGAGAGGTCCTGTGTGGATGTGCATTGTCATCAAAAAAAAATAATAAAATTTGATCTAGTGCCATCTCAAAACATTTGCACTTATGAAGGGATAAATCCATCGTAGTAACAACCTCTGGTTACAGAGCCGCTGTCGAAAATATGGAGCTCCATTCATCCATTCAACAGCATGTATCCTCCCCCAAACACTCCAGGAACACCCAAATGGTCCCTTATCCTGATGTTAGTGGGATTAAACCGTGTCCCTACCTCTCTCCATATCAAGTGACGCTGAGAATCGCTGCTCAAACTGAAACGATTCTCGTCAGTAAGCAGAACGTAGCTCCATTTATGAGATATTAGTTCTCCGAGTTTTTATCCCCAATATAAAGGGTGCCGCTGATGAGCTTCTGTTGTAGTACGCAGCTCTTAGGACGACAGGCGAATAAGCCACCTTTATGCAGACCGAGATTTTTGCCATCCGATTTCATTACGCAATGGCTGAGCAATGCTGACCAGTATACTGGTAATAAAATGCTATTGCTTTCTTCGGCCGACAACCGACATCTTTCCTTAAAGCTGTACTAGGCATTTGGAAAGTTTTTCCAAACTCTTGAAACTTTTGTCAATGATAAACTCTTGAGCAACAATCGTCAAGCTACACCCCTCTTCTCGCTGCCGATCATGTAAAGGTATTCTGAGGGTTTCTTGTAGTCATTATGACTGGAGAATGACTGGAAATGCATTCTGCCTTCTTTTTAAGTAACCATGACACCGAGCTCGAGTGTTCCACCCGTTTGCAAACCATGATGTCTTCTCTAATGTTGTAGTGCAGATATTTACATACACATCACCTTTCTACTGGGTTGCTTTTTCCCTGCACTAGTCACAAAAAGCCCTCTTCAACAATTTCATAATTGTGCGTTGAAAATGCATTTGTTGCTTAAGTTTTACACTCTAGTGTGTATCCACTCGTTGAATTCTAATATTATTAATCTCTAAAGGTGGACAATATGCTAAGAGCTATACGCATTAGATTCTCAGACAATTCTCAGTGTTCATATCAGTAGGCACTCGTACTAATTCTGTTTTCCTGATAGCTGAAACTACTCCTCGGAAAATCTAAGATTCATATCTAATAGACTTGATACATCTAATGTGTTGCTCTTTTTTTAGGTCATTCCAATATAGTTAAGCCCATTTGGTCATTAAAGTAAAATAATTGTCAATGAAAATATATTTTCCCAATCCCCACTCATACATCTTCTGTAATCCACTTTAACAGTTTAACCTCGAATAATTTTATGTTTATCGGTTAGTGATAGTTTTAACATTCCTTTTGACATGTTTTGGGAAATCACAATTATTTAAGACACTTGTAATTGTTAGCTTTGAAACTTTCTGTCAAATTTACGGAAAAATTCGACAGCAAGCATTTTTTGTATAGCAGTAAATCAGATTAAGCATTTTTTAAGTTTAAGAGCAAATTATGATATTGCATCAGGTCTCTTTTGTACTGCACCATCACTATTTCATATGATCATATTTTTCTGCAGTTGTTGTAGATTTTCAAATTTCTTCAACCTCACAGTGAATTGATTATTCAACTTCCATGTAAAAATCACACTCTTCTCATCTCAGTTTCAGTGAATTCTGATCCTCAAGGCATTTTAACTAATTTCGATCCAAGAGAATTCGAAACTTGTATATGAATCAGGTGGGATCCACAGATTAAAAAAATGTGCACATGTCGATCTGTAATTATTAACTGGTAAGTTAAACAAAACAAGAAAATCATGATTGTCCTTTTACTTATTAACATCTAAGAATGTAGATGGAAAAATTCTATTTCCATTAATTTTGCTTTTATATGTGTTTTAAAAAAGTAACAGTTTAGGTTTTTAGAACATCTATACATCAAATGCGTTTTGCTTACTTTCTCATTCTCGCAAGTATTTTTAACTCAGTTTTTCCAAAACATCGAACGTGATGAGAAGGAATATATTTATTGTGCAAAAAAATATATTTCAATGAATAACTTTAATACAAAATTGCTTCAACAAATGGTATTCGAAATTTCTTTCAATAAATGTGTAAGATGCATTCTTATTTCTTTTCCTTTAATGTTCATTAAATAAAAATACATTCTTATGTGATACTTTTTAGATAACATTATATGATACTTTATAACAGAAACTAAACTAAATGCTTGCATTTTCAATGATCTTAACGCTTTCAATGCATACTTATTAATTTTATTTATAAAATCATTTAATTTAATACATTTTCGAGACATCAAGCATAAAAATATTTTTATAAATACAAAAGTCGATGTGCATTAATGATCAAAATTTACTTTTTACACTTAAAATTCACTTTTATCTGTTTCTTAACTTGTAATATTATAAAGTTTAATTCATGAGAGGAAATCAATGCGAAAGCTAATATTCTTTCTTCTAGTTGTAACTTTAATACATTTCAGTGTTTCAAAAATGGGAGACTTGTTATTTAATTAAAATACCTGGTTTAAAATTGTTATCGAAAGTCAGAACTAATAACTGGTACCTTGAATTTTAGTGATTTTAATTTGTCATTAGCTTTCATTCATCGATAAGGAGGACATTTAAATGATTATATTCCTTTTCAAGTCTTCTTTAAGTTCAAGAAAACTACCTCAGAAATTTTAAAATATGATTATTGTCAAAGGGTTAAAGTAATTAAAATGAAACTCTTTACTAGTTCAATCATAATTGCTTTTTTCTAATTTATTTAGAAAGACTTTTTTAAAATTAGACAATTTTCATGTCGAATCTTCACTTTTTAATGCAAAGCATTTTAATATAAACATAAATATTGAATTAAAGAAGTGGTTCTTCAAAGTGCTTTTAATGCTATAAGTACCTCGATAAGTCACTTTAACTTACTAACTTCTACTTTAGTGTTATATATTAATCCTTTGAGAACAGAAAAATTCTGCCTTTTAATATGACATTGTCTATTATTAATGGGTAAAATATTCAAATAAAGTAAAATTAAAAAAAATAATGATGCGATTTCAAATATATTAACTTTAAAGTAATACAAAATTCAAAAATAGAATAAATGATGGATATTTCAATTTCTTAGTATTGCATATATTAGCATTCATTATCTAAGCTTGAGAATATTTTGAAACGTAACCAGATGTCCTTTAAACTTTTTCATGAGGCTCCCATTGAAAAGATTAATGTTGTTATTTTATTGCCCAAATGCTGTTTATGATTACTAAGATAAGTTTTACACTATTCAAGCATTCAACGAGATTATTATTTCTCCGTCAATAAATGGTTATTATAACCTAAACAATATTTTCCTTTTGTGGATTTGATTTCTTTGTATTAAAACTACAGCGTTTATTTGGGAGTATTGAATATACATATGACATTCTCTCATTCTAATCATGAATGACACACATCCTACCTTATTATTCATTCAAAAACAATTGCAATTGTAAGGAAGTTATATTAAAATTATCATCAAATATATCTGGTATCAGAATTTTTTCCAAAAAATACTTTTATTCAGAATGATACTTAATCAAGAAAGTAATTTTTCTATTGATCTAACACATTAACCATATAAATCTATTTCCTATTAGTAAAACTTTATACGTGATTTTCGACTGATTAAAGAACTAACTTTTGATACAAATAGGGATAGGCATTTCTCAAATTATTTTAGAAATATTTCTGGATTACTAGATATTTAGTTAGTCTATCTTAAGTTATATAGATAATCATAGATAAGTTGAATAATATACAAAGTTCCTAAAAAAAATTTTCTTACTCTTTTTCGAATCAAATGAGATCTTAAAAATCTGTTGGAAGTATGGCATCATTTGTATGGAATTAGGTCCCTTGAATAACAATTCACACTGAAAAGATTTGTTTTCCTTTTTAAATTTGCGTAACGTTTTTTCCAACACAAAATTGAGATAAGAATCGCTGTCATTTCGTACCCTGAGTTGGATTCTATTTATTATACTTCATATATAAAAATATTTGAATGATACAAAGACTTCAAAACAAAATATATATCTGGTAGATAAACTATATTACGACTTGTGCTTATTTGATTAAACATAATGTTTACAGAGGATTTTCCATCTTTATAATCCATGACTTTTTTGCTTTTGCTGGAATTTAAGGAGCTAATAAGCATATATAATTTTTTATTTTAACGAACTACCAAACAATTATTGGAGTAAGAAATTATTTGCAAACCCATGCAACTTTATTGCTTTTTAACAAAAATGTAAACTATGAATTTATCAATTGCAGAATGAAGTATGTAAGGCCGAATCTAATTACTTTTAATCGATATTATTTGCTTTTTCCAATTCCTCTAGGAATGAAATATTGTCGATATATTTCATCATATCACTTCAAATGGCATTAATATACAATTTAATATACTTCACGTATAAATTTAACTACCCTGAAATATAATTAAATCAATTTCCTTACATTTGTCAGGCACACTTGTGGTCAAATTTAAATCTGATACTCTTCACAACCAGAAGCTTGACCTCAGAATTTTATAAATCTTCTATAAATCATGCAATATCTGCTCATTTGCATGCAAATGAAAGTAGTACTAAAATCTTGACAGTGACTTTTGCATAAGACTAGAACCATCACTTATCATTAATAGGAATACGATATTGTATCTGTAGATTAAAGTTTGTGAAGTTTGAGAAAGATTATTATCATAATAATTGAACTACACGATCTAGTTTTATGCTAATAAATTTATTTGGGCTGTGTTTGTAAATGTTTCTCCTTTCCATAAATCTTTGCTTCAAAATATTCTAATTTAATTTCTATCACTTTCACGAAGCTTATTTGTGGAGGCTAAAGATAACACACAAAATATTTGACTGAAAGAGTTTCGGTTAAACCAAATTCAGAACCAATTCACCCATATAAAAGAGACAAAGAAACTAATAAAGCACTAAAAGTTCAGCATATAGTTATATTTTATTTCACATTTGTACTGCTTAGAGCCATTTGAAAAGTTATGGAATTAGGGGGGAAATATTAATACAAGCCGAGTATTCGTCAAATATTCCTTGAGAAATTTTGAAATTCCACTGTCTCGTTCACACTCTGAAATATAAAATACATAGTTTTTCCATCATTCTAAATTCCTAATATTTGGTAAGAATTGAAATGAGACATACATCACAAATAATTTCTGGATCAAAAAAGAAAATTGTTCAATATTTAATGGAATTTTTTTAATGGACGAATCTTCAAAAAAACTATTATTTTATAAAAGTATTAAAATATATTATTTATAATTATTTAGCGAGAGTATTTTTCGGATTCAATCTGTTTTTGATGATGATTTGGAAGTATCCCAAAATGTGACAAAAAAGAATTATTCAAAAAAAGACCTTGATGAAATGGATGTGACGCCAAATTTTTATCTAAAGTAATGATTATTTTCACAAATAACTGAAGTAAAAAAATAACTAATAGCTCAACCTGAGCATGCGTTGTAGGTATTAATATTACGCAGTAAATTAAAACTTTTGACAAAGATAGCTTAGTATATTTTGCTGAGTTTTTCTTAGAAAGACTTCTCATAGCTGTCCTGTGGGCTGATGTCTGCTGGAATGAAGTTCCTGCTGAGAGACCAGTATACACAACTCAAAGCTCTTTTTTGGGGAGCTTGATCTTCCCTGGGCAAAAACAGACTTCTAGCAAGAATCTTATATTTAGGTAATAATTTTATTTTTGATATATATACATGAAATATTTCTGGAGAGTGGTAAAGATAACTATAATGTCGTGGCGAGTGGATGAAAACGAGTGAAACAACGAAAGGACAGGGCGTGGTCTGTGGTGAGTGATTCCTGTATGTTAGGTGCATTTTCTATGATGTGTGATGTTACATACTGATGGGAATGATGAGGCAGTCTGGTAAATTAATAATCCAGTTTATTGCATTGCACATGAAGAGACACTCAAACATATATTGACGACATCACAAAGGAAACACACAACAAAAGACACAAGCAGCAGCGACATTTCACATGACGAACACAAAGACAAAGAGGTGAAACACACCACGTGCGGCAGCCAGCTGTCTACATGTTACAGACAGGAGAGACAAGAAGAGACAGCGCTTTCCAGAGACAATGGTATTTATACCCGGCGGTGAATACCGCGTGACTATTTTGTAATAAGAACTATGATTAATTAAAAAAAATGGGCTAGAAAAGGATTTCTGATACTAGTTGATTACGATTAACATTAGGGCGCTAGTTTTGAACCGAAGAATTAAAGTTTGTTTAAATATTATTAAAAGAGTTAATATGAAAAGGATGCTAGAGGGAATTATTATTATTACATATTAAATTACTGGGAATTATTACTTACATACATTTTAATACGTAAGTTGAAAAATCTATATATTTCACTTTCCATGTACCTTACATTTCCTGTTCTAATTTGATCAATCTTGTGATTTTATCAATATAAATTTCATTATTTAGATCATTTTGACTTAATTCTACTTGATTTTTTATATTCGGCTCAATAAATTGATTATCCAAATTATTTTTGATATCACATAATTATTGTGATGTCCTGGAGCACATCGAAATTCAAATACAATGAAACTCCAAATTAAAAAGAGAATTACGTTTCTTCAAGTGTAATAAATAATTCATTGCTTAGAAATACTACACTCTTAGAAATCAAATCAGCCGTGTTGCAAATCAGCAGCCCGTTGATCATTGTAATTTGTGCTTCTTTCCTGAAACATAAACTATTTTCATTTACAGATTGTGAGAGCAGAAGCATGTCGGCTAAATAAGGAATCGATAAAGCAATGTTCTCTCTTCTCTTGGGAATTCCCTCTTCCTCCCTACAATCAGGCAGTAGATAATTTCTCTTATAAAAGGAAATATAAACTTATAACACGGAATTATATATAACAGAAAACAATCGATTCTCCATAATTAATAATGTACCATAATTAATAGAGGTACTTATTAATCTACATATGATACTGTAGGGAATTCTGAATGACCTATATGAATAAAATGCCAATATCCCTAGTCATCTCTCAATGCTGAGGAAATAAGAAATTGCATAGGTCTAATCATTGTTAGATTTGCTTTTAGAATAATAGAAGCTTTTTTTACTTAGGGACAAAACTTTGTGGGAATGGATTTATTAACTATTTATGTAAAAAATTTTTAGAACAATTGCATATATAATATAGAAAAGAATCAAATTATCCTAAGGCTATAAACTTTAAAAAAATACATGTTTCATAGGTGTGCAAAAAATTAGTTTACAATAAAAGTATATTGCAACACCTGGCAATGTGTATGATTTAATATTTTTTTTTTAAATTTTTTTATCCCTAAAAAAATATTAAGCTTCAGTTAAAAACTTTTAAAACTATCATCCCATATCACGTATTTAATTTTTCTAAAATTCGTAAATTACAACTAATGAAATTATTTCCATAAAGTTGACTTCAACGCGGTTAAAAATTCCATTTAAATTATTTAAGTTCTGTTTTGGTGACAAAGTACAATTCTTACTATTTCAAAATAAAACATGCATTTTGTGTTGAGCGTTGACAAGTTAGATATTTCAAGGAAGTTGGACAATTTGTAACAAATAATCGGTCATTGAAAAAAAATGATCCAGAAAAATTTCATCAAAATCTTTTAAAATCCAGTAGAACATTTATGCACCAAGTAAAAGTATAAATGCTTTTAAAAGAAGTTGATTGTTTTATCATATTTGTCTTCAAATATTTCAAAATCCATATGAATATTTATGCCCTTAACAGTAAGAGAAATACTCTTGAAAGAATTACAGCTCTGAATACATAACAGAAAGAGAGTTCAGAGATTCAGAATAAACATGGAAGGAGTACTATTCATACTTAAAAATAAAATTCAGCAGGAAAAGTCAAATAAACTGCAATACGAAATCGAGGGAGCACATCTAGAAATAAAATCCTTTGTTCAAAAGCAATAAAATATACCTACATGCCCAAAACCTTGTTTTATGTTAGGCTAAAATTATTCAGAATATAACAATGAAAAATATAATAAATATTATTTAACTCTATTGTGTATTAAAATTTTGAGAGCCAGATGTCTGAAAGAATAAAGGCAAAGGTATTAACGGAATTTCCATGAAAAGTTAATGGTGTCTTAGCATTGTGCAAACAAGAGCAGCTTTAAAAAGAAATACACGTCACCAATTCTCCAAGGAAACTTCTAAAGAAGAATCGATAAAGCTTACACTTCTGTTATTTTCTTTTTTTCTCGTGCGAATAAATAATCTTATTTATTTTTGTTTAATACTTTCATAGGCGACACACAATTTTAGCTCAAAGAAATCCTGTATAAGTATGTCTGAAAAATAATCAAATAAAAGTAGAACTTGAAGACAAAAAAAACTTTCTTTTAGTGGTATTATACAAGCCTAAATGTAAGCAAATAACGTTCCACAGGGTCTTTCAACCCCCTACTTTATGCCTATAATCTTTTCCCAACTTTTTAAAATGCCTTATCGAGCTGGAAAAACGGGGAAAACACTGATTTTATTTTTTTTTTTTTTTTTTTTTATATTTTTGATATTTTTTTTTTTTTTTTTTAACTTTTTTTTGAATATACACCTCAAAAGATTTAAAAAGAGTTTGCAGCGAAAAGATCAAATTTCCTACACATATAGTAATTTACTTGTCTAGTGGATACAAATAGGAATTTTAACTGTCAATTTATAACTTATTATAGGCCGTCAGTTATAACTTCTCTTAAATATTTATTGATAATATTTCCCCATAAATCTGCCTAAAATATTTATATGTTCGAAACATTAATAAAAATATTGGACTGTACCTTAATTTCATTTATTAATTATGAATGTATGCATAGAGTATTCCTGTGGTTTTCTTGCGAGTAATTTCATATTTTCAGCCCACAAATACTGTTACGAAGGGTGGGTTTCGAGAATTTTATGCTATTATTCTCTAAGATCAAAGCAGTTCTTTAAGAACAATGAAAATTTGTTGTGGAAAAACAATCCTTAGAATTACAGGATACAGTAGCAAAATTAGCGAAGTAAATCCTAGAAAGCCTTCAAACCTTCTACAAAACACTGACACAACTATCAGTGTCTAAAAATATAAATGCGTAATGATTAAGATTATTCCCAAGCACTAATCGCTATTCAACTCTTCAACGGTCAAAATAGTACTAACTCATCTTCAGCGAGCAGCTCCTATTTATAGTCTCCACGGATGTTTCTCGAAAGAACCGCTTGCGTCACAGATTGTGATAGTTTCTCCAGTAATTTCCAGAAACATCTTTATGGTCGCCAATTCACCAAAATGGTCACCAAAAAGGATGCCAAGGCTCTGTTGCCAACATTTCACCAAGTTTCCATTGAATCGCCATTATAATGTAAGGAACAACGCTGCTTGTGATTGTTACAATTTTAGCATAAAATAAATACAACAAAAAGTTATATTAACGTAATACATATCCAGATATAAATTATTTACGCTATTTGAATCATTTATTACACAAAATTTGTAACAATATATACATTCTATGTAAAGAAATAAACCATCATTAATAGAGCGAGATAAATACATAACTTGTTCGGTATTTATTTTCAAGAGTTAATTAAACTACGACATCCAGAAATCAAATATTAATATTTTTATAGCAAGTGTGTCCATATTTAACAAACAATTAAAAGTATCCTTCGTAAAAAAGTTTTTTTCAAGTTTTCCTCTCCTCTTTTCAAGGCTTTATTTTGAGAAGAAATTATAATCTAAAAATATCGAATTGTTTTCGCATCTATTTTTCTCCTTACTTAACATGACGAATAATTCTGAAGTCTTAAGATAGTAAATATTTTATATTCGAAGCGAACAAATGCAACTGTATCATTAATTCTTAAGCAATTAACATGGGAAAGTAGTACTTTTCTGTTCTGAAATAGTATAAATTTTCGTCGGGGAAAGCTAGAGTTAATTGCTACCCAAGAAGTAATTACTAATCCTAAGGCTATTATAATATTCCCATTGCAGTCAAGAAAAATTTGCTTATTTTCAGGATTTATAGCTTTTTATCTTTTCTGTTATCTTTATTACAGGAAACTTATCAAAACATTTCTGAGAACTTTTCAGAATCTTTATAATGATAAGTACATACACCATATATGAAAAAAAGAGATTTATTTGCAAAATTGATTTGTGAAATTTAAATAACTAGATATAATTTATAGCTCACCACATAAAAAGTGAGAAGATTTCAACACTCGAAGCAAAAATAATGCTTTCACATAATAAAATCGCAGTTTTATAAAAAGTGTATGTATAAGGAATATATTTTAAACACACACAAATAGTTTAATTAAATAGAAATATAAGGCTGAGAATTTTTTAGTGAAAAATATAGATCAGTATCCATTACAATATTTTTTTTAAAGTTGTATTATATAATTTGATCTCTTCATTCATTCATTCACGAAAATAACGTAACGGTCTCTTGATTAGAAAAGACGCTATATAATATACAGGTATCATATACAGAACAATATTATTGCTCACTAAAGATGTAATAGTCTCAAAAGACGTCGTAAATAAACAATCTATTTACAAAATCATATAATAATGGAACCATAAGTGAGAGCTAATTATTAACTTGGCGTCAGTTAAATGCTATAGTGATTCGTACTCTATTATGTAAACAAAAAATGGACAAATTAAAGTTAAGTGCTACTTTTTCCTTTAAAATATACTTTTCTTTTTCCCGTGATGAAGAAACTACTTTATGAATTCTATCGAAACAACAGAATAGCTATTAATTAGAAATAAGGAATAAATATTCTTGAATCTGAAATTTGAACCTCTTATACGTTATGACCATTTATGAAAATTTTGATATAATCTAAATTTTGCATATTTTCTTTACCAATGTGGATTTTTAAGACTGTCTTCAATTTTGTATCTAGTTCTCTTTCATATCGTGTAGTCATTAAATACTCTTTTACAATATAAAGATCATATTATTTTCGTTATATTTTTATCATATTTACCTGTTTTTGCATACATTAATAGGAAATTGTGCTAAATCTCTCTCTGTCTCTCGTTCATGCCTTCTTAATTTTTTTTAAACTTATAGATATTTTTAGATAGTAAAGGTAACATCAGTGGTACTGGGTACTAATACCAGTAAAACAGGGAGACTGATTTTTTTATTGTTTTTAAAAGCAAATGAAATAAAATAAAAATAATATGATCAGTTTTTAAAAAAAAATTTGCCTTTCCATACTTATAAAACTTTTGTAAAAACATTTGTTGTACAAAATTCTCAATAAGGATGCATGGTTGGTAATTAATATTAAATACGGTTGATAAAATAAAACTATCATTATCTCCACTTGTAATACCCCCCCCCCTACCCTGGGGTATCATCTCTTTATCCACGTGACCTATATATGTAGGAATAAATGATTGACCATTTGAACTCTCCATAGTAAATTTAATTTATTACGACTCAATGTATATTAATCAATGCAACACAAGTCTTATTAGAAGAAAACCATCAGGAATG
Source organism: Trichonephila inaurata madagascariensis (assembly GCA_019973955.1). NCBI lineage: Eukaryota > Metazoa > Arthropoda > Arachnida > Araneae > Nephilidae > Trichonephila > Trichonephila inaurata. Next base: position 119,390 of record BMAV01026241.1, on the reverse strand, counting down.
ATACGACGTAATTATCAATACAAAGTAAAAATAGCGCCTGAAATCCTACTCACTATCTTTATGATTAAATTAACCTCCGAATCCTTATCTATAGTAGCTTCCTTAACAAGCTAGATTCCGTTCTATAATTAAACTTTAATAAACGATCTCTTACCGAAATCACACACGGTGATCAGCAATCAAACTTTACGTCTTCCTCTTGAAATCTATTATTTTAATATTAATCTTCTATTATCCAACTTGATCCAGCTTCTATTCAACTTTACGGCTTCTAGCCTACTTCTATATGACTCCTATATATCTCCTATATGACTCTCCGGCCGACTAACTCACAAATGCAAAAGCTCCAATATATATTCATTCGCTAATCTGCATATCGCGTTTTCTTCTTGAGAAGGTTGGATTGAAATGCCATTCTGGCCCTAAAAATTCCCCAAGAGGATTAGTTAGAAGGCTCGATAAAGCCTCGTCACACACTATAACATTTTTGATTAAAATTTTACTATAACTACCAAAATATAATTTGAGGAAAATCTTTAACCAAATATTTATGTGCAATTTCAATACATATGCCCATTTTGCAGAGAACAAAATTAAATTATTCTGTATTATCATTTAAAATGCACGTTTATAATTTAGAATTTATCCTCCAGTTCAATACATCTACACATATTATGAAGTTATTTACGATTTATTTTTTAACAATAAAAAATTGTTTAAATTTCTTTCTAGAGCATTCTTTTAAAAACATGTTTCCTTTGAAAATATTTTGTTAAATAAAATAAAATCAACACGTTTGTGTATCAAATAGATAAGAAATAAAAATCAAATTCAAGAAGGAGATGGTGAAGAAAATGTTATCCGTGTCAGCCATTCAATATGTTCTTATGAATTATGCCACCCTTCAATTTCAACTCTAACGTACAGAATATTAAGAAGAAGATTGTAATGATATTTTTAAAAAAATGCGAATCCTTAGAATTGATCAAGCTCCTAATTTTAATTTGAAACATGGAAATAAACCATATATTCAACTATTTATCACTGTTTTGGGAATCTTTAAAACATCCATTGTGAAATCCACATTCATTGAAAAGTGCATTGTTGAAATAGCAGAGCACAGAACAAATATTTGGCTTCCTTCCAGTCATTTGTCCCCTGGCGATATTGATAAAGAATATATTACACGTTTCATTTACTTTTCTGAAAAAGATTTGAGAATTTTTTTGCTAATCTAATATCAAATGTTGGAAACTCATTTTCGAAAGTTTTTCAAACTGGAGTTTTTTAGAAATAACGTTCAGTATCATGTGAAAAATATAGAAAAAGAGTAATTCCGGATCAGTTCCGGATCATTTTTTCCTCGTAAAGAACAATTAGCTTTATCGAGTTTTCTTTTTTTATCTGTACATATTTTTCCTGAATTCTCAAGAAATGTAGCTTAAATTTGTCAAACTAATGAAATTGAGGATTTGAGGGTTTCACTGAAAAAGCTCACATAGAAAGATTGTTTGAAATTCATCAAATGTAATGGATACAATTGTGATTGATTAATTTTAAAATTTTTTGCTTAATTATTCAAATAAATAAAAGCTGGAACTATTCCTTGGATTTAAAAATAAAAATCATATTTATGGCCATATTTTTCTACACCTTAAGGAAATTCTGATTTTTTATTAGTATATGGTGCTTTTTTATATAAAATGAAACCATTCAAGTAGCTCGATCTAACATTCGCAATGGCACCAAACTTGGTATACAGACCAGTAATGACATAAGTAATAAGATTCCGAGAAAAAAATTACTTCCAAGAAACGCCGATTATCAAACAGAGAAAGCATAAAACTCTGGTGTGAAAGCAAAATCCAAATTTATGCTTTCATATACAACAAACACGTCTGTAATTTGGACTATAAAGACATGTACATAACTCCGAAGAATAGTATTCTCAGCTGAAGTAACCCAGTTCAAGTGAATATGCACGACTCACATTACTAGAACGTGCATTATTGGTAAAGCTGTTAATATTATCTTAATCATCCACAGCTTCTCGTGCGCTTAGAACCTGACACACCCTGCGTAAGGGTGCTATATCCCTTAATACTTTGAAAGGAATGATCAAGAAGTTCGAAGAATCAGTCACTGACAATTCGACCAGGCAGAGGCCACAGAAGAGATGATAACACAGATATTGAAATTGCAATCGTCGACGGATCATGGAACGTTTTGGCACACATAACACTGATTGTGTACAATATTCCTCGTGACATTTCATGCATACTACTGTAGGAAATATTGTGCAAAGAATGCACAGGGTAACTTCTGAGAAAGGCGGTGATGTAGTATACAATCGAATTCCCTACTGAGAATTTAATGTAGTCCATAAAATTTAACATTTCACTGTTATTTTGGGTTATTATTATTTTTTCTTTCTTGTAACACTTTTTACACTGTACACAGAGCCATTAATACTCCTATAAGAGATTTTTGAGACTTTTTTTTTTTTTTTTGCTTGGAATCCTACATCCCATGTCATCTTTCATCTCCATACCAAGTTTGGTGCAATTTCTTTTGTTAGATCGAGCTACAGGTAGCTCTGAATAGTGTCAGTTTTAAAAAATCCCCCCTGTATTTAACAACATTGTCGCTAAATACTTTTAGGATAAGGAATTAATATCAACTTTTACTATGCCTAGGTAAGAAAGAATTGCATCTTAACGTATCCGACTACTTGCAAAAACTTTTTTTTTTTTTTTTGAAAAAATGGAGATATGGAGATTTTTTGTGGTTTTTAGATTTATTTAGAATATTTTAAGGAAAAAATCATGAAACTGAAAACAGAAAACAAATTTATTATTATTAAAATGGGAAAAAACTGGTGAAAATGTACAAAAAAAATTACACAAACGGGACCCACTCTGTACAAAAATGTTTTGAACAAATTTTCAATTTTTCAATTTTAATCTGTTACTTTGTTATTCATGCTTGAAATGACCTTAAGGATAATAGATATTTTAATTTTCACAAAAACTAGAGCACTCTATTTTAGTGACTATATGAAATTGCTTAAAAAAACAGTGATTATATTCACATAAAGGACTGTAATTTTTGAAATAAAACAGCTATTGATAAATCTGAAAGTCAAAACATTTCTACTGCTATACGAAACATTCACAAAAAATTTCAGCAAATTATTTTCAAAACTTTTTGAGCAATCGCTGTCCCCGTTCGAGTTTTTCGAAAAAAACATTTCGATTAAAACGCATTTTAAAGTTTGGCATCTTGTGTAAAGTTATGGCATCTTCTTTTATTAAAACACTTGTAGTTTTCGTTCTAGTGAATGGAAAATAAAAAGCTTGGTATTTTTAGTAAGCTAATAAGATGGTCTATAAAATAAAATCATAAAAAAAATTTGTCAATTTCTGAAAAAAATCATGATTTTACGGTAGTCGGATACCTTAAGAAAAAAAACAATTTGAAAAGACGATTGCTTTCTTTAAATACTTATCTGAACATAAAATGATGCTCCTATAAGACAAAATTCTAGAACATATTTTCTATGTCTTACAACTTTTTCTTTTCTCCTTTTCAGTCCGATAAAGGAGCGAATGCTTAGCTAACGACGAAGAGAAAATAAGATAATTATGTACACTCTCTAGTTTTTGAAGATCTCTAGTTGCAGATTTCATTTTGTATAATAGGGAAAGCCTGAAAACAGACTCGCGAAAAGAATAATGCTAAAATCAATTTTCTATACCTCAGCATTATCTTATTCGAGATGCATTTATTACGTACTTCGCTTCTTTGTGATCCACGCGCCTGTTTTAATGATGTCATTAGAGTCAAGCATCTATTTATGAGTAAAAACTTTCATCATTAGGCGTTCACACTCTCTAGAGAAATAGGAAGTTGCAAAAGTCCTTTACAGCTTTTTAAAATAAAGCTAAACGGGTAATAATTTTTTATGGATATTCGTAAACTTTCATCTTTGTCACACTTTTCAAATCTCTCCAACATAACTAACACCAATTCCAAGAATAAATATTTTTAAAAAAATCTTTATTCTTTATTCTCTAGTGCGAACTAGAAATTTTTATAGCTCTTAACTTAATAGATGAGTTTACTTTATTAGAGTACATTATCCCAATACTGCAGAAGATTAGCTAAATTTTATGTTCAGCGAGCCTCCTGTTAGCGAAGCAACAAAATGTTTAATGATTAATATGTAAAACTCTTGAGAGAGAGAGAGACTTTCACATAATTGAAAATAAATAAATGCTTAAGGTGTCTGCTTTTGAAATCGTGTAAATGAATATTTTCCTTTGACACTTAGTGTCACTTGAATTAGAATATACATATAAAACTATTTTAAGAATAATATTACAGTAAAAATATTATTTAAATTCAGTTTTTTGCTAAAAAAAAAAGATGTCATATTTTCAAAACATGTTCTTCTTTTATGGAAAATGCTTTTATAATAGTGGCGCGCACAGAAATTTTTTAATGGAGAGGGGGTTCCAGGGTCGAAAGTCTACCATTCTCATATCATGCCCCAATACGTACCCAAATATATTCTTTTGATTTTGTCCATTATCGGGCATAACGTACACCCCTGCTACCCCCGCATCGCGGGTAGGGGGAGACAGGATTCAAAGGGGCCCAACGCTTATGTTACTGTTACGTTATGGTTTTGCAATCTTTTGTAAGATCCGGTGGCGCCCAATTCCGACATTGCAGGGGCCATAATATTTTCCATTACGCCACTGAGTGAAAGATAAATTATTGAATAAATGATTAGCATTAATTAATAAAATTAACTAAATATAAAAAATACTTAATTAAATTTTACGTACTATATGCATAGGATTATAATCAATTGAAAAAAAAATAAGGGTGACAGGGGTGGAGTCCGGCCCCGTGGATCCCCTCCCTTATGTGCATGATTGCCATAAGACTATAATATTTTGCCTGTATATGTAGCTAAAACTTCTTTACAGAGTGTGAAATAGGATTTTTGAGATGTATAATATATAGGTGTATATATTTATTCGTATTTTAAGACACAGATCAGAGAATTTTTAACGAAAAGCATCGGTTATTATTTCAATTGGTACTAACTCTGAAAATAATATGAATTATTTAAAACTTTTAGTTCAATCTCTGTAGAGAAGTCTTAGATATATATATTAGCAAAATATTTTTGTTATAGAAGCACTTTCCAAAAAATAGGAAAATTTTTAAAAAATAAATTTTTTTTTTTTTTTTTTTTCGTTTTTTGCTGAAAAGTTGAATTTGAATATTTTTTAAGTTTAATAATATTTTTTTTAAATTTTATGTGCCACATTCTAATTTAAGTGAAACTAAATATCAAAAGAAATTATTCATTTATACACTTTCGCAGATTCACGGCTCCGAGCGTATAGTCAGATGAACTAATTCAATCAAAATGTTACAAAAATATTTCCTTTTCATGATAAAAATTTAAATGAGCAGGAAAATATTCTATTCATAATAAACCCTATTTACTGTTGAAATTATCATTGTCTGAATGAATTTAGGGGAATTTAGGTATGAATGATGCACGAATACCAACACAAATAAAGACTTTTTCATCACAATATTCCCATCTAAAGATTATGTAATTATTTTAATGCAATGTTTTGATTTATACAATTTCAAATACGTATTTCCAACATAACTCTCAGTTTCTACCAAAAAGCTGTGTTGCATTTGCATTCTTGTTGAATGTTATGACGTAATTATAATGATTAAGCAGTCTGTGAATGTAATGAGTTAGTTGGTTAAAGGCATTGTTTGAGATGCGTTATTAAACAAACATGAACTGTTGTATGACAATGAGTTATCACATATTCAATCCCATAACATCTCCGCACAGCAGCTTTTAAAACTCTTTAAATGCATGAAAGGAAAGTTTCAACAATAATAATAAGTATGTTTGGGAATATATTCACTGTTTCCCAAAATATTTGGAATGTTTTTCAGACAGAGAAAGTGAATATGAATGCACTTACATAGAGTTTTGACAAAGAATCTCCCCCTCGCGTATTTGTTTTTGTTATAACTAAAACTTTACTCTTTCATTTTTATAATTTATATAAGAACTGTACTTATTTTTAGTCATAAAAAAATATCGTTTCATTACCATAAAAAAATCAAACAGTAAAAAAAAGGAAACATGTAACTCTCCTTCAAATCTTTAACTACAGATTATTGTTGTTAAACCTGGAACAATCTTTTACAATCAATGTGAATCGAGAATCTATTTCTTTAAAAATTCTTTATGAATGTCAAAAATAAAAAAAAGGAATTTTACTTAAAAAATTATTCGTATAACTGAATATGAAATGTTCGCATGACAGTCCGGTTTTTTTTTTTGCATTCTAGGTTCTGCAAGCATTATTAAAAAAGGGAATTATGCGAAAAGCAATTTTGCTTTTACCCAGTACATCATGGTAGAATTGGTGCTTGCGATGTTTGAGAAAAACAATGTTAACGTTATATTTATTAATTTAAATATTTGGTTTATTTACGCGTCAGAGCTATTAATTACAGTAAATACATTGATGTTATTAAAAAGATTGGTTAGTTCATTGGAGTTCAAAATCTGATGTTTGTGAAGAAGGAGACAACGCACCGTTCTCTGCGAAGTTTTCTAACGGACTTACACTGTCCCCTCTCTAGGTAGCCGGGGTGATGACAGAACCTCGCAATATTTAGAGGTGCACGTGTGCATAGGAACGCGGTTATCCTATCCAGAAAAAATGCCTACTTTTCAGCTGTGTGACTCGAAAACGTCACACTACTGCATTATTCTGTCATTGAATAAATACGAAGCATGTTCGGAAACTAAGAACCGTTTTGTTCTACCACAACTGTAGTAGTAGCATCGAAGCTCACTGCTTGCGCACATGTGTCTCTGGTTGATTGTCAGTCGAGTGACGCCATTACAAAAGGATTGAGTTATTTTTACATATGTTAGTGTGCATTCAAAATTTTTAAGACGATTCCCGATTCAACCGACTGTGAAGTGCGTTCTGCAATCTAATTTTTGAACGCAAGGAATGTTAAGCCAGTTGAAATTGATCGTCATTTAGTAGAGATTTATGGAGAAAATGTAATAAGTGACGGAATGGGGAGAAAGTGGGGTCGACAATTCTACGAGGGTCGCTCCATTAGTCATGACGCAGCTCGGAGAGGGCTACCTTTTGTTTTCTATGATGGTTTGGTTGAAAAAGTGAATGAGAAAATTCGTGAAAACAAATGGCTCATAATAAGTTTGTTTTGTGATGAGTTACCACAAATTTCAACTCTCTTCACTGGCTGCATCTTTCTTTGAAGAAGTTGTAGACAAGTTAGTTTCCTGATATGATAAATGTCTGAACAATGGTAGTAACTATGTAGAAAAATGGTTTCCAACATGCTCTTTCATGTAAAAATAAATTTTGTTTTGAATAACATTTATTACATGGATTTTTCTCATACGGTACATAGTTTCTGGGCACGCCTCGTATAATGTATACAATTTCTCATTAAAAAAATCGTAGCAATATAGAGATAAGTAAAAAGGAATGTACGAGGAAAGGCCGTTTCTAAGAGGGACTGGTATTACATGCAACTCGAGTTCTAGTTTTTTTTTTTTTTTTTTTTTTTTTTTTTTTTTTTTTAAGGCTTAAAAATTTTTAAAAAATAAATATTTTCACAACTGTATAGGTAAATGTAGATTAATTAAACTTAGGTAAGTATGCAAGCAGTAGCAGTAAATTAATAATAGTATAATTTTTTAATTGCATTAATAGTGATGAAATGCTTAGAAAAAAAATTTTAAGCATATGTAACATATTTTACTAAAAGCATCTCTTGTATTTCTTTTAAAAACGGATAAAATGTGCTATAAAATTAATGCTGATAGAAATGAGCTTGTGCTTATTGTTTGTACGTTTTAATGAGCTAAAATGCTAAAAAAAAGGGGAAGCAAAGAGAAATGATTGAATAATCAAGATTCACAGACTTCATTATGTTTTTAGTAAAAAAAATGTGTGCGTGATTGCGTGTGTTAAGTTTTAACCTTCTGTATTTCAAGACTTTTGAAAAGAGCGGTTTCCATTCTAGCGCGCACACACATTTTAAGCACGTTAATTAATTTTTCTTTATGCTTTGTTGTGTGTGTATGCACTTTAGTTTTCTATTTATGAATCTCGTTAGATAAGTTTACTTGCGTTCAGTTGCATGTATTTCAATTTAATCATCATTTCAAAAATCGTATCCAGGTATTGTGTGTGCCTGAAAAACTAGAAACAAATTATTAAATATTTTTTAAAAAAACTCTTCAATACATTTTTTACCCTTAATTAAATGTTCTAGGTCATTACAAACGATGTTGGGATAAATAAAATTCATGAATATATTCAGATAATTATGTAATGTATTCATATAAAACTAAACAGGAAAAACTAAAAATTTTATGTACAAAATTTTAAAAATAAGGGAAGATATTAGCATTAAAATTTGAAGTTTTTTTTCATCTGTTGACGTATGTTGAGTTTATATATTCCTTTCTTCCTTCCTCAGTGACTAGACAGACTAGGGTGGGCCTTAGCCTTCTCAAGAAGCCTTTTTCAGACAAACCTTCTTCCTGCTAGTGTTCTCCAATTTTTAGTTCTCAAAACCAGCAGATCTTTTTAGACTATCAATCCATCTAAGATTTGGCCCGCCTTTTCTCCGTCTGCTAATTGGTTGGACATTGAAGACTTTTTCAGTGGTGCGGTCTCCGTCTATTCTGACAACTTGACCTGCTCATTTAATTCTTTGTAATTTAATGAAGTTAACGAAGTCAGATGCTTTATATGAGTGATAGAGATCGAAATTTGATCTTCTTCATCACGCTCCATTTTCCTGAATTCATCCAAAAATAAATCTTAAAATCTTCCTTTCGTAGATACTTATCATGTGTTCTCATCTGTTCAAGACAGTTAGTTCCGTATTCCATTAAAGGCATCTATTAACCATAGTAATTCTCTTTTGCATTTCAGTAATACAATCATTTCTATTGTTAATTTCCGAACTTAAATAAGTGAAACTGACAACAACTTCAAAAGCTTATATATTCAGTAGAATAAAATAAGCTAACCTTAAGAGATTAGTTTATATGTTTAAATTTGTTAGATCTCCTGAATCAAGCTGAAAATTATTGTTTAAAATCGTAAATCTGAACTTTATCCATAAAACGTGTAATTCCAAAAACTTCCCACATATAGATTTAATTTCACACAATACATTCCAAAAATTAAAGCAGTTATTTATTTGACAAGTTTTAACCTATTAGGTCTTAAGTATCCTACTGAAAACTATTGTTTAAAATCATAAATCTGAATATAATCTACAAAAGTGTAATTCCAAAGTTCTGTTATAAATTCAGGTTCACACAATACATTCCAAGAATTAAAAGTTATTTATTTGTCAAGATTCATAGTTTAAAATAACAGTAGGTCTTACCTAGATATAAATAAGTATTTAAACCCCTCATAAGATAGTGGCATTATGTAGTTAGCAACAAAATAGCTTGAGAATGTAAAAATTATCTAAAACGTAAAATTAACATGTTGAAAACTAAATACATTTAGCATCTATAATGGCTGTCAACTATAATCCTCTAAATAAAACAATGCAATTCAAAACCCCGTTCTCTTTCTCAAATGTTACCTAGAACATATGTAATACTAAGTTAGAAAAAGTCATTTTTGCCTCACAGCTCTTTGCATATTTATAAGGACAATTTTGTTATTGAACAAATGCTTGATGTCAGATATAAAATTTTTAGGGATAAAAGGATAAAATCACACTTGTACAACATTATGTAACTAAAAATAAAAAAGAACTGAACAATATTATTTGTTTTACTTTTACCGATTCAAATATAAATTCCTGTGTATGGAACACCACGTAAAGCACAAGTTATGTTATTTATTTTTAAACATAAGTATGAAGATTTGAATGTATGAAGAACACACACAATAAATTCATTCAAGTGAATAAGAAGGTGAAAAAAGTAAAGTAAAATTTGTTTTGGTTGGCGGTAGTTATAACGTGTGAGCATAGAGATAATATCAATTTCTGAAACATTATATGAATAACAGAATTTTTTTATGAATTTGATAGTTACCCACATATCCATACGAATTATCCACTCTATACCGTTTTCGAAAGCTATTTGTAATTTAGCTCACTGGTATGCAGAGGGGAGTGATCAAATACATTTTCACTGAATTTTCAAAAACTACTGAATTATCTCAGTGAGATTTGGCAAGGTAAAATGCTAAAAGATAATAATAAAAATTAGTGGTACTTTCCCATCATCATTAACTATGTTCATGAAAGTATGATAGGCCGAAGATGGTGTAGCAGACTGACACTTGTAGAAAACTTAATATAACGTATATTTGCCATTGAGACAGAAAGGCAGCTCTCACAACGAATTCTCATGCTGCGTATGAAACTGTTTGTGATGTCTTAGAAAAATAAATCCTAATCCTACACCAATGCCCTTCTTAGTTCTGGGAGCGTCCTAAAAGTGGTTTGGCAAGTTGCCATTGCTCTGCCAAGAGCATCCCAGTTCTACTCTAAAGGATTCTGATCTGGAGATCTCACTGGTAACTCCATCCTCTGAACATCCTGGTGATATTTCAAGAGGCCATTGAAAACAAGTGTTATCTTCTATCAAAATGAACTGAGTGTCATCCTTCTGAAAAATCTCATACTTGGCTCTAAAATCTCATGCCTATACCTAGGGGCAGTCTAGGTGCCTTCTGAAAGCCGTGTAGTCCCGTAAATATCGAACAACACGCTGAGATATTCTGTAATCCTATCATGATAGCGGGAAAATCCTCATATTGATGTAAAACAGCGATACTCAACTTGAGGCTCGTAGGTCGCATGTAGCCCACCGGACCTTTCTGAGTGGCTCAGTCAATGCCCGTTGCACTACCAAATTCAATTACTTAAGAACAATGCATTAAAAATTCAGTGAGAAATCCTATTTATCACACATATCAGTTTTTCTATCGATGTCATGCTGGTACGAGTTTCGAAATATTTTTTTTTCCTTTTTGCAATTGTAACGATTAGTGATAACAAATAACAGTGGAGTAGCTCCCATTTTGTGGGCGAATCTAATTTTTAATTAACCCTCATGTTTTCGAAGCAAAAAATATTTAAGGAATAAATGTTGCTTCAGGACAATTGGGATCTTGACTATTTCCCGTAGAGAAAAAAAAACCTGGATCAACAATTTGTTTGATTTGTCGTAAAAATGTTATACTTAAAAAATATAATTTTGCTCGTACCATAACACTAATCACAGATCTTTCAATTGCTACTTTTCTTTAGAATCTCTTTCAATAATAAATTGGTTTTCTTAAAAAGTTCTTTGCAACCGTAATAAAATATTTAGGGCGCGGCCCCCCCTTGGGAGCATTGATGAAAGGAAATCGAAATTTCCCCATAACTGGGTAAAAAATGCATAAAACCTATTTTTTATGAGTTGAGTTTGCTAGAGTTTAATATAATTTTAAGAAAAAATCCAAAATTATGAGTTTTAATGTTTTGATCAGTTTTCCGCATTTTAATTGTCCTTAAACTTACAGCATTCCCCACCCCCCATTAATCCTCATGTTGAGGCCCGCGTGAAATAGATGTCACATGTATGTGGCCCGGCTGAAAAAAGGGTTGAGTTCCCCTGATGTAGAAAATTGAGAAGTATGATGCCAACTCAGGTGTCGACTTCATTACTTCACTAAGGTTCAAAATCACGAGGTTTATAGCAAACAGCCTAGTTTAGACTTAAAATGCGATGTTAATATAAAACAAAATAAAATTCATGATGTTGCAGTTATAGAACCGGACCCTAGTTCTCTCCATTATGTGTGTACATCGGAAATCAGTGTCTAGACAAATCTAGACTCATAATTGAAGAAAATTCGGGTTCACTGCTCCCGTGTTCAAGGCTGATGTTATCTGCACCATGCCAGTTGAACTATCTTGTGTGACCTGGGTTGAATAGGATGCAGACTACAAATCTCATGGTACAAAACCTTGTCTAAGGAAGTTTTCGAAAAACAGTATACCTCGAAATTGAGGTACCAGAATCAGCGTCCATTTGAGAGTTCAGAAGTTGTCTTCTTTCTATTGCTTTTAAACCTGTGATGACTCTCAGACACTCTGAAACTTATCTTTTGGAATTTTTCTGGTCTCCTGTAACTAGTTCCATAAAAGGGAAATCACATTGAACCATCTTGCTACCTCCATTAGGGACTCTATCTCTCTCTCTCTCTCTCTCTCCTGCTTCTAATTTCCCTACTGCATTCTGTCATAATCCATCATCTAGGCGTTGTATTTCTGCCATTGTTTGCAAAAGCTTTAAAATTAATCATAAGCTTTCAGATATACAAGTAAAACTAAACCCTCCTTAGAGTAGTGTCTGAAGAACGCACGAGTCTTATCAGTTTCTTTAACTGGCATAAAATAAAAGAGAGATATCGAGTTTGATTGAATAATTAGGAAATGTCTGTTTTTGTAACGTTTTCAGAAATATTCATTAAAAACGATTCAGTATATTTTGAAATACCCATGAAAATGTGGTTTGTTACTAAACTTTTGCTCTCACCAGTTTAGAATCAATATATTTAATTTCAAATGTTGCAAAAAATACCATGTACAGAATATTTTATAATAAACTATTTCCCCCGAGACCATAGAAAAGCTATTATTCTACCTCTTTATAATATCATAATTCGCTAAAAGAAATATTTTTTTTTAAGTTTAACACTTTAAAATATCAATTTTTTTATTTATACGTGATATTTGCGATAAAATCAAAATTGAATTTTGAAAAGAATCAACACATATAGAGATGTTTGAAGTTGTGAATACAATTCTAAGTGCTATATGTTATACATACGCTTACAGAATTAAATTATGCCACTTATATAACGTTTTAAACATTTATTTTGAATGATTTCGATACATTTTTCTCTGATAATAAAAGTATAAAAATACTGAAATAAAGCTCAGTTAAATCAAATTATACTTTTTGTGTATGATTGTGAATTTGAGAAAGTAAGATGAAAAGAAAAAGATAAAAAAAAGAAAAAAATGCAAAAAAGGACAGTGAAACATCTTAAATGGTAAAATTCAGAAGTTGAAAAAGAACGCGAAAATTGTTTTAAAGAATTCTTGCTTTTTAGAACATGAAGTGCCTTAAAAATTTGTTTCTGTCTCTTTGGAATTCACTCCTTGAGAAGCCAAATGATAATTATTTCCTTAATACATTCTTGTAAAAATTATCTACAAGTTTTTGTTACAACCTAATAAATTCTGAAATGTTCTATTTTATAACAATAGAATTCGCTGAATTACAATTATGTTTTTTTTTTTCTTATAATTGCGATGTTTCCTTTAATTACTGCATTTTTGCTGAATTAGCAAAGAAAATGTTGATTATCAGCACTGATGCTGTGGCAATAAAAGTATCCATTTGAATTCCTTTTAGTGTGCTTAACTTTTTAAAGAGAAATATGAGGTGTTTTTAATACTTTTGCATATCATCTAGGATCATGGAGTAATAATCTACTCTTTTTATGGTAATTAAACATTTCTATTTAATTTTAAATAATCTTATACACTTAATTTTGCTTAAATTAATTTATATTGATGAAAATAATATATTTGTAGATCCACAATAAAGGCTCTAAAATTTTTAAGTTAAAGTAAATTTTTATAAGTGTGATTTGCATGTGTATGCAAATAATCATTGTACTAGATTATAAAATATGCAAAAAAAGAACAAAACTCAATACAGAAGTGGATTTACAGAAGTCATCTTTTCGGACAAGTTCTGGTTCTGAGTGCAGCATCATTATAGACTTATTCGTGTCAGGAGACACCGAGAAAAACGCATGTAATTTGCTTACATAGGATATCGTCATATTGGCCCTGCTCCTGGCATGATGAGGTACACAACCGGAGCACCTCTTATTCGCGTCGTTGCAAACTGAACAGATAGCGTTGCGTTCTCTGATCTGAAACCCAGTTGCTGGGCCTTTTCTTCTAAGTGTAGGAGTCATCATCTTTCCACAACATGATTCAAGATTGTATTTAGTCCATCATGTTCTGACCTACCCCAAAACAGAAGGTGTTCAATTGCTGCCCTGGCCGGCATATTCTCCAGATCTATCTGAAAAACATGTATTAAAACATCTTTTTTAGAGCTTTTCTGACACTAGACCGCCACTACGACTGATAAAGTGTGGTATAGACCAGAAGAAACTTGGAATAACTTGCCTATAATTGTCATCCAACATGTGTTTAGTTCGATGCCTAAAGGGTTAAGTGTGTGTGTGTGTGTGTGTGTGTGTGTGTGTGAGTGGGTAC
>BMAV01026241.1:86480-104545 GCA_019973955.1 Trichonephila inaurata madagascariensis | reverse complement strand
TTTGTGTGTGTGTGTGTGTGTGTTTCTTTCCTTCCACGTGAAGTAAATTTTAACTGCCAGTATAGTATAAATTTTAAATTTTTAGAAGCCAACATAATAATAATTAATGTATTTAAATATCTTAAGTTGACAAAAGCATTTGCAGTACATCCAAACTGCAGCAGTGATTAAAATGTTCTACCGTATATTTGATGCGAATTAGCATAATTTATCTATATTGAGATACTGTTTTGGTTCTGAGATGTTGCTTAATATATTTATGAAATTACATAGTCAACAATTACATGTGCACTGAATTTAAAGGAAAACAGGCTTTACGCATTTTTAATGTATATAAAATAAGAATATCTTAACCCCTTAACGTATTTGCTTGTGTCTGAGTCGGACTAAAGTTACCGGCAAATTTGTACGTACCTGTGTTTCACACGGAAAATCTTCTTTTTCGCGTTATTTTATTTCTAATGCTCGTCTGAGACTCATTGTAATATATATATACATATAGGCTAGATTATAATTAAACTTATTTACAGCAGCTGCAGTAAAAAAGATGAGAGTGGTAAAAAGATGAGGAAAGTAACAAGATACTATTGTAGGAACTGTCATGTTGAACTTTGTGTCGTACCATGCTTCATTGTATATCCTACCAAACTGAATTTGTCGCCATTCTTGTCCTTATCAGTATGGCAATTTAATTTAATTTTATTTTAATATTTTGATATTCAAAATAACATGTAATAAAATCGCTTACACTTTGTTTGTATAATACAGCTTTTTTATAACTTTATCCCCCCCCCCCCGCCAACATCTGAAATTGTAAAACATAACTTACACTATACCTATATATTCATTTTCTGTCGAAGAAAACTTGATAATTTTTTACCAAATTTTCGGGGGGAAAACTCGTGTTTTAAAGGAATAAAATTGTTATTTTCCTTTCATTCTGATAAAGGAAAAAAACAATAATTGTTGTTCAGTTTGCTTTGCATAGCAATAAATATAAATACTAATTTTTTTTAAAATCTTTAAATGATTTAAAATAATTGTTTTAGGGAATTGAAAATGCCCACATTAATATATATATATTCAAGACTTTTTTTTTAATTCGCCTTAAAAGACTCCTAACAATTATATTTGTATCATCATATGATAAGCTTGCTCTCTGATTGTTTGATTTCTTTATATGATAGATTTGATATACCATACACACAAAGTAAAATAAGAGTACACTGTAATGCACTTTAAATTAATTTTGTGAGGTAATCTAGAATTCAAAATGTAAATATAAAATATCTTGGAAAAATAAGCCATTTACTTCTACAACTTTTTGAAATAAATAACATTTCGCCATGTGTCCTTAGAAATAAATATCAGTTTGACTGCTTATGAAAAATAAATTCTATTGCGCTTAAACATTATATATCCTATGTGAAAGGGGAAATATTTTTTTCGGGAAAGATATACAGTATTATAACTCTATTAACTCGTACCGTACTATACCGAAAACTTGTTATGCGAGACTCTTTTATTAATTTATTTGTAAATTATTGTTTTTTATGTATTAATTTAATTATGTATGTACATATTGTAAATCAGGGTAATATGCACCGTGTTGTATCGAGTCCGTGTTTCGTGTTGTATCGAAACCACGTTAAACAAACTTTGAAATAATACTAATCAAGGCAATGTGTACCTTGTAATACCTAAATTAAGTCTTAAGGTGTAAAATTTAATGATAGCTGAAATTTCGTTCCAATAAAACTTACAAATAAAAAAGTAACTTAACATCAAGAGTTTTTATTCAAAAACAAAAATATGAAATTCAAAAATAAAAATCTTAACAAAAATATATTCAAAAAAATGATTATTATTATCATAAAATATATAGAAATGGCATATTAGGATCACAAAATTAATTTTTTATCATCACTTTCATCAGAAATTACAACTAATATATCTTTTTTTCTCAAAGTTAGTTGCAATTCCTCTTCACTAGTTATTTCTCCATCATTACAAAAGTTATCTGACGCAGTTGCGATTATCTGTCTGTTTCGATCTTGCAATTCATTCTTTCAGAAAATCTCTATAAGCAGTTAAAATAGACTTTGCAAATCTCTTTTTAATTTTCCACTACGTACTACTGAAGCATCTTTTTCAGCAAAAGAATTTTCTAATTTTGTAGCTAAAGCTATTCCTTTTTGCAGATCAATTAAAATTTAATGATTAATTCAATTTAAATTATTTTCTATGGCAATAAAGTTGGGAATTCCCCTTATTGAAAGAAAATGATATTCATTTTTTTTAAATCAAAACATATAACACAAACATCCTTCAACTAATCCTCTTGGGAAATCTTTGGGCTATCAATTCCGTTATTCTTAACCAACCCTTCGGAAGAAGAAAATCGTGATATTCAAATTAACTTACTATATATTGAGTAGGAGAGGAGATAAACCCGATTCAGGTGAGATTGTTACCGACAGATATCATATTTGAATTATTGTGATTAAAGATTTATTAGGAGGAACGATTGTTCGCTGAGGTTAAATTGATATTAGATTAAATTGGATGATAGATTAGATCCTTTATAAAGTACGGATCGAGTTTGATAGTCCCCTAATATTTCGTGTATTACCGTCGTTGTTCCACTTTCGCGGTCAGCACCGAGACATTCTCTTACTATTATTAATTGAATTTATGCTGTTTTATTGTGTGATAAATAAATAGATTGATTGGATCATGGCGAGTGTTTCTTCCCTACCTCCCACATATCTAGGTGCCCAGGAAAGAGGTGTTAACCTCTCACATATTAAACTCAAGTTTTGTGCCGTGTAGTATTGAATCCGTGTTATAATAACCGCATATTTTATACCGTACAATATGTTTAACCGTGTTTTACAAGTACCGTATTTTACGAGGGATCCCTGTATTTTAATTTCCAATTAATACATTACTCCTTAAGTTAGAATAAGCTAATGTAATTTTCATTATTTAATTTACTGAGAATATAAATTAATAAAAGGACAGCTAATGTACAAGTAAGAGAGAGAGTGAATTAATTAGAAATTAATTTAATTGATTATGCCAATGATTCTTCCGAATGTGTGAAATAGCTTACTATACTGAATTGCAAGAAATATTTTTTTAAATAATTGTCAAACCTATAAAAGAGTTTATGAAAATTATGCTTATATAAACGTTTCTGAAAATTTGTGCAGTTCACTTTTCTATTAATAAATTTTTAGCATATAAAAATGTGTTTTAAATTATTTTACATTGAGTAACAAAATAATAGAAAAAAATTCAAGCACAATAGCATCAAGGTAGACAATTCAAAAATCTTTTGCTTAAAATTACTTTAGAGGAAGAAATCTAGAGTATATTTTTCCCGTCAAGAAGGAAACTAATAATTTTTAGGAATAATATTGACTAATGAGGATGATCCATCTTCTTTAAGGTACGAACTTTCTTTTAGAAGAAAAAAACAAAGTTCTAAGAAATTTTAACTTTATACTTAACCTTCTAAAATGTAACACTAAAAAAGTGGTGAGAGGCTTTAGAGATCATTTCGTGAATTCTGTAGTTTTTTTTTTACTGCCAGTGAAAAATTTTTATGAGGAGTTATTAAAATCTTTTAATTTTATTACCTGTTTAGATATTTTACACTGTTTTTAGTGTAAAAAATGTTTGGGCAGTGTGTTTTATAAATAACTTTAATATTTTATTTTAATTAAAGAAATTATTCAAAAGAATCAAATGTATTTAATAGAGCCAGAATAATTACATTTTTAAACCTAAAAATATAATAAACGATTTATAAATCTATATAAAATATGTACTTATAGTTTGTTTTATTAACTGATTTTTTTTTCAGAAATTATTTAATTTTATGCATTAATTATATATTAAATCATTAGACAAAATGAAAACAATTAAAGAATTTCTTAGCCTTTTGTTAAAAAAAACCTACATTCTAAGAGCAAAATTATTCTGTGATGAAAGTAACAAGAAACTGAAAGGGAATGAAACACAAAAAAATTCGAAGAAAAAAATCTATTGAGGAGCAACATTATTAACCAAACGAATAAGATATTTAATTAGTCTTTAAAACAAACCAATGAATGTGTTAATTAAAAAATTCCAATCGAAACCATCGAAAGAAAGTAATTTAAAAAAAAACTTAATTTCTGTTAATTTAAAAAAGGCCTCTGAACTGAATAATAATGCAGAGAAAAAGTTCATTTTCCACGCAATTTTCATTTTGTCTTATTTTAAAATCATAAAGAACCATTTCTTAGTAGCAATTAATATAGTGTGTCATGCATTATCTCACACAATAATTTTTGTAAGCTATTATTTTCTAAAGATTTGTAAAATTGTTTATCATATTACGCTGCTCGAAATTGCAATGTATCAGAAATAATAAGCAAACACATTTCAAAATTTATCCATTTTGAATTATGTTCTGAAATTCGATTTTGGTTATGCAGAATATATGATAATCTAGATTCTAGAATAATGAAGATTTATTAACATTTAATTAGTTCGTTCCACACATGAAAATTTCTTAGATTTCTGATTCTAGAAATTAATTTTAAATTGCTTCTGTAAAAAACAGTGCGAATAAGTAATTTAATCTGTCCAAACAATTAACTCTCATGGCATGTAGTTTATCTAAATAAAATAAAATATTCCAGCATTATTACTTATAACTTAGAAATTGTAACATTAAAACGCTAACGCATTACAACATTACCCATTAAAACACTACCATAACATTATTACAGTAGCATTTGCTTCATTAGGACAAACTCAAATTATTTTAAGAAATTTAATAAATATTACAAAAATATTGTTTATATTTCTCATATATCAGAATATTTATTAAAATCTGACAATTCTCGGAATAATTCGAAAAATTAAGTTATATATAAACAATATATGTGAACTGAATTTAAAAAAAGTATTTTTCAAAAATTATTACAAATATTGCGATGGATGTTCGAAAGCTAAGTACCGTTTTGAAAAAACTTGCATAAGAAATATTTTTTCAAACCAAAATTTATTTTTACATAAGAGGTCTCAGGGGTGTTAAATTTCTCTAGAGGGCTGAGAAAATATAAACAGTTTTGAAACAGGTATAATTCTTTTAAATTTAAATTAAATAATTCGAATCCGTAACACATTATTTACAAAGGATTATGGCTTCAAAAAAGTACAGAATGTTTGAAATATAATCATAATTTTAAAAAGTATAAGCATATGAAAATAAGCAATAATTCTGTAAGTAATTCTTGTGTTGCCCACGCTATATTTTAAAATAGTAGACTCTGATGTATAAAACTTTATAGAATTATAAAATGTATCATACTCTTTAAACCCTACATCATTTAAGAATAATATATCTTTTGTACTTCAAAATATTTGAAAAATATTGAAATTTTTTTAAAAAAATTTTGAAAACGTAATTTTATTATTTTTTAAAAAATATAATTTATTATTCTATTTATATAAAAATACTACAGGGCATAAGGATACATTTTACCTTATAAATCAACTTAATGCTAGTAATTAAAGCTTTTATTTTAAAAAATAGCATGCGCATCGTAAAACTTAATATTTCTTATAAAAATGTTTCTTATTTTCGTATGCTTATAATTTTTAAAATTATGATTATATTTTATACATTTTACATTTTACTGAAGCCCCATTCCTTTATAAATAATGTGTAAAAGACTCGATTTATTTAATTTAAATTTAAAAGAATTATACCTGTTTGAAAATTGTTTATATTTTCAGCACTCTAGAGAAATTTAACACCCCTGAGACCCCATAAAAGAGCAAGTCGGTAACAAGGAAAGATACCGTCAATAAAGAGAGCCATTGCTGAACAGCTCTTTGTGGAAACTCATCCCAAAGCAATCTTTTTGAGAACCATCTGTTTTTTCACGAATTTTCTCATTCACTTTTTCAACCAAATCATCATTGACAACAGAAAGTCACCCACTCCGCGCTTCGTCATAAATATTGATACACCCATCATTGAATTGTTGAATCCACTTTCTCACCATTTCATAACTCATTACATTTTCACCATCAGTCTTCACACATTTACGATGATTTTCAACAGGCTTAACACTCCTTGCGTTCAAGAAATGGATAACATAACGCACTTTGCTGTCGGCAGGATCTGCAATCGTCTTAAACATTTTGAACGCTCACTAACACGTGAAAAAAAATATATAATCTGGCTGTAATGGTATCACTGTGCTGACAATCAGAGATACAAGTGCGCAAAGACTATGCTCCGATATTACCGCTGCGGTTGCGGTACTTAGTTTCCGGACTTGACTCGTATTATTAAGAGCATATATATATACTAAAATGTTCAAATAATACTCACAATTATTTGGATTTCATTTAACGATAAAAAAGTTCTCCGTTTGTTTAAAATGTAGGTATTTATATCATTTTTAAAATGTAAAACAAGAAAAATTGTGAAACTGAGTACGTTAAATTGATTCTCAAAGGAGACGCTTCAAATGAAATAGACTTACAAAAATAAAAGCAAAATTTAAATAATCGTAATGAGTTTAATAAGTTTAAGTCAATGCCGAAAACAAACAGTAAAAGAATATAAATATGACAGAACTTTTTTAAATTTAAATGAGATAGTACATTTTAGACCTAAACACATCACATAGAAAAGAAATAATTTTCTCGATTTGCAAATAATATCATATTCCCCAGAAAAATATTTCTGGGGATAATATGTTTTTTTTTCCTTTTGTTTCTAAAGCAAAGAAAGTTCCTTTAATTATAAAATTAGGAAAAATTTAATGGAACTTTTACACTTTATCATTAAATTCTCATAAAACATATTCAAATTACTTATATTCTAATTATATTTTTCTACAATGGATTTCAACAATGAAAGAGCGAACAGTTATATTCCATAGAGAAAGTGTTTAGTTAAAAAAAAAAGTCTTAGTTTGTAGAAAAAATGGCTTAATGCGTAGTTTTTTATTTCATCATTTATTAATAGGTTTTAAATTTGCATTTTCTAAACTAAGTTTCTATTGTAAATTGCTTACGTGTTTGTTTTTCTGATCCTCAGAGAAGATCCTTAAAATTGAATTTTATTTCCACTTTATTTTTGTTTATTATGTTGTTATTTTCTCTAAGAATAATTGCTTTGCTATCGAGATTAACGCAAGAGTGAATACTGAATTAATGACACATTCTTTGTAACTCTTATTGGATGAGCTGCATTTTAAATTAAATTAACTTAAAAATTCTTAAGAAATATGCACTCATCATCAAAAAAGTTGTAACCAGCAGGAAACAAGGGACATAAATGTAAATTAAGAAATTGTTTAGTCTCTGCTAGTATGCAAATGTTTAAAGTGTCAGGCGTATCGTTATCAATAAAGTCATCAAACTCCTAGCTTACCACGCTACTAAGAATCCTTTAAAATAGGGGTCTTCCACTCGTGTGTCACGAATGGCCTGCTGTAGACATTTTAGAGGCCCCTCATTTGAATTTGAGGCAATTTCAAAAAAAAAATTACCTTGTCTGCTTTTTATAGTAAAAAACGCAATGTTCTTGATATTTAAAACATTTCATTCGATGTATTTCATATCCATTTGAGATAAAATTTTCTGTGTGTGTGTGTGAAAATGACGAATTTTTTCAAAAATTTCACTTTATTTGAAATAATTTTAAATATATAAAAAATCTGAACATGTATAAAATCTAAGAAATTTTTTGGAAAAAAGGTGGACTTTTATCTTAAGTATTTTAATTCAACTTCCATTTAACATTTTTAAAACCCACATATACCTACACTGCTGGGCAACCAAATGCAACACCTGAAAAAAGACCAGAGATATCACAATGAAATTTATTTGGCAGATAACATGTTGTACAAAGATCAACCGTTTAAAATTACAGCCTCTTGTAACGTGTGGACGATAACAAAATCAGTAGTTACTGCAGCCACCATTGTTGGCTATAACTGCTGCCACACGTCTCGGCATAGAATCAAACAGGCTTGGGGTATAGCCCCCCCCCCCATGCGGCTTCCACATATTGCCAAAGTTGATCTAGTGTGGCAGCGGGTGGTGTATCTCGGGTCAGTCGTGGTTCAAGAATGGATCACACGTTCTCGATTGGGGATAGATCGGAAGAACGAGAAGGCCAACGATGCAATTTAGACTGAATAACTCTTGAACATTGCGTGCCACGTGTGGTCGCGTATTATCCTTTTAGAATATGCTGATGGCAAGTGCTGAATGTATAAGAGGACCACGGGCTCCAACATTTCAGAAATGTATCCCTGGCTGTTTAGTGTATTGGTAATGCGTACTAGAGGGGTGCGGTAGTGAAATCTAATACCACCCTAAACCCTGATACCTTGTGCAGGACCAGTGTGGTGATGCATAGCGCAACAGTTCAGCAGCCTCTCACCACGGTGTCACCAAACTCGAATCTGACCATCGTGATGTTGCAGGCAGAAGCAGAATTCGTCAGTAAACACAATGTCATTTCATTCCGTTGTTCATGTTCACCGTTCATCGCAATATTGGTGGCGCAACCGCCTGTGGCTTCCAGTCAAGGGTAAACGAAGCAATGGAAGTATTGTGGACATTCCACTCTGCTGCAAACGGTGTCGAATGGAACGGGTTGACGCCGAATGATGTGTAATAGACTGAATGTGTTGTGCTATGGTTCGTGATGTGGCTAGCCGTCTCATCACTGTCATGCGCACAATCCACCTGTCATCGCAGGCAGTGGTGCAACGAGGTGGGAGTGATCGACCCCGTTGGTCTGCCGTTTCCTCCTTCATCCAGCGATGATAGTTTTGCATCACAGTTGCTTGGTTTCGTCCAACACATTGACTGATTTCTCTGAAGGATAATTCTCAATCCCTATAGACTACTATTCTTCCTCGGTCGAATTCAGAAACTTGACCAAAAGACGCTCGATGTCTCCCACGAAGCATAGGTAAAAAGCTTACGCAAAAATCAACATAAAATCGCCCGAAAAAACAAATGCCGTTCTTCAAATTGCCAATCTGTTCCAAACCAAGCGCTTGCGGGTGGTACTACGGTCTTCCGTGATGTGCATATTTCATCGCCACCAACGCATGGTGTAAATTTCACATGGTTTACATGCTTCCTTCGTGTTGCATTTTATGTGACAGGCAGTGTATTAAGCGGTATATTTTCATTTGAAATTTATCTTTCATTGTCTTAAGAAAGTTGTTATACATGAATATACACTGATGGGAAGAAAAAAGTTATTGTAGTTTAATGACACTTCGGTAATACATTTCTCTAAGTACATTTCTATATTTAAGTTTCAAGATAACCAGTTAATGTAAGAGCAAGAAGATCCATTTCAAATGTGAAATTATAGTACATTAATAACCGGTGTAACCTCCAGAATTTTAAACGTGCATGCAATGTGTCGTACATGTACCAGCTATCAGTTTTGGGAAGGAATTACTGGCCTGTTGCACTTCGATATAAAGGTGGTTAATTCTGGTTGTGAATGACTCTGAAGCTGCAATCTTATGTCTCACTCTTGCTTGATTGGAGAAAAATCTGGTGATCTATCAGGCCAAGGCAACTCTTTAACACTCTATAGAGCATGTTGAGTAACAACAGTGATATGAGGATGGCCGTTGTCCTGTTGGAAAACACCTCCTTGAATAATGTTCAAAATTACAACGTAACAGTTCGAATCCCCCGACAAACATACGTTTACAGACAGGATGCGTCGAATAACCAAAAGAGCGTTCCTGCTATCATAGAAAATTGCTCCCCAGAACATAACTCCAGGTGAAGGTCCAGTGTGTCGAAGACACAGAATGATTGTTTGCAGACACTCACCCTAGCCTTCTTCTAAATAATACACGGCCATCACTGGTATCAAGAAGGAAACAGCTCTCATCGGAGAACACAACACATCTCCACTCTGCCCTTCAATAAGCTCTAGCTTGACATCACTGAAGTCTCAGACGACAGTGATTTGGAGCTAATGATGTGAACGCTACAGGACATCTGTCTCAGGGCTATTCCTCAAACAATCACTTAGTTACAGTGCACTGTGTCATTCTGGTGCCAACAAAAGCTATAATTTCTGCTGCAGATCCACAACGATGCTCCTCAGCCATGCATTGAATATGGTGGTCTTCTCTCTGTCAATGGTAACCGATGTGTGGTTGAATTACGGTTTTCTTTAGATACTTCCTTCCTTGGACTACTGCTGCCAACAATCATGTACAGTGGATAAATTCCAACCAAGTCTTTCTGCAATGTCACGGAAAGAAAATCCAAGTTTTCTTAGCCCTATTGGGTGACCTTTCAAATTCAGCGAGCTGTTGATAATGGCTTCTTAGTCTTCTTAAAGGCATTCTTAACTAACATCAACTCGTGAAGTCAAATATCAAAGATAAATAACGGTCAAGAACTTAACAGCGAGTTTTAAAGTACACATGATTCGTATGGCACTTCTAGTGTCCCACTTTTGCCCCTATTAAAGTTATCTTCTGGACGTATAAATACGCCTACTAAATTTCGTTTATCTAGTACAACTCCTTCTTCTGAGTTTGGATTTCTATTTCCATCAGTGTATTACAAGCTATGTGAAAATTTCGCCAAAGTAATGGTTCTAGAATTTTAACTCTTTAATACCGTTTTGTTTAAATTACAAATTCATGTTAAGAATCGTTTTCCTCAACTATTTACCTTTAAACAACACGTGGTGAATTTATTGATGAAAAGCGATTGTTTCATTGAAAATGCATTAACAAGTACTTCCCAGATTTTAAATATACTTTGCTATAAATTTGTCAAAATTTTCATTTGGTGTTTCAAATAAAAGTTTATATGAAATTTATAAGCAATATATCCATATGACAATTATCTCACCATAAAAATTAGTAATTGTCATTATAAAACGTTGCATAAATATACATATTATATGTTCCAAGCTCCCGGAAATCTCTTCAGGGAACTTCTAGCACAATAAAGCTGTTTTGCTAAGAAAAAGTTGTCATTTGCTTGAAGATGTGTGGGCAAGAATGTGGGAAATTTGAAATATTTGGTTGTTGCAAGCTTTTAAAATCCCCCAAAATTATGAAAGGAAAAATATTAATCCAAAGTTCATTACAACTACAACACTTTAAAAGGAGACCTAGCTCGAATACAAGTATTCCTATCATAAGAAGAAATTTTCTGCTCTCGATTTTATTTTATTTTGTTCAATATTTTCTTGAAAGGAATTTATCAAGTTCCATTAGGAAAATTTTTGTAATTTCAAATTATTCTGATATACTATTTTAAAATAAAATCTTCAAGTTTAAATAAAAATTCAGATGAAAATATTAAACATAAAACTTTTCAATTATGTGATAGTTGAAACAGGTGATCAAATAATGTTACAGTGAAATGAATTACATTATTAGCTTTCATCGTTAATGAATTCAACTAAACAATATCAATCCTGTCTCCTTCCTCTCAACGAGGTTAATGGACTTCGTATCACATCAGCCTTTAGCAGCTTACAGCCTTTGGAAATCATCTTTATGGGCACTGAGTACGTTGAAAGGATTTGTAATTATTATGTCTCGACTCCAAATTGAGTTTATTTTGAGGTTAGGTATATAGTAGTGAGATGAGCTCCAAAGCGAATTCTCATTGGTTTATTTATTCAATTTATTTTTCTGTTTGGGCTAGAAAAGTTCTGAAATTGATTTATTCAAGACAGATAGAAAGCTTAGTGTTAAGAAAAGGAGTAATTTGTATATTTGGCAATGTTACTATTTCTTATTTATAATATTGTTGTTCATAGTTATTGTTGGTATAATACGCGGCTGGTCATTAAAATTCTAACACCATGAAGGAAAACAAATACAAAAAAAAAAGATATTTATTGTACACTAACAGTACGTCATGAAGAAGTGATTAAATTTGCCAGAAGTTTGGGAGTTTATAGAGGTGTAAAATTAGTAGAAACAGCTGTCATCCCTGGGAGTTAAAACGACCCTTGCCCAGCTAGGGTAAGGGTCTTCCATGCTACTTTAAGTCTATACAACATGAATCGTATTAGCTGGAGAGGGATGACGGGCAAGTATATCAGCAGTGCATGATCAGATGTTTTCAATGATTGGTAGATCTGGAGACCATGCAGGTCAGGGCAACAATTGAATACCCTGTGTTTGTATGAAGGTCAGAATACGACAGACAACGTGTGTTCTTGCGTTATCTTGTTGAAAGATGACGTTTGATAGACCTTGAAGATAGGGTACAACCACTGGATGTAAGATATCAGATATATGTACCGATCTACGCTTAAATTACCTTCGATCTGAACTACAGAGATGTGTGTCGTGTACCCAATGGCTGCGCAAACCATCACACCAGGTACAGAGCCCCTATACCAGGGATGGCGAACCAGTGGCACGCGTGCCATCAATGGCACGCGACACAATGTTTTGGGCACGCGAGCGATCAAAATAGCTTGCATTTTATTTCAAAATAACGAAGTTCACTATGAAGTATTATGAACAAACGCGAGTGATCGGTCGCAGGGTGGTGGGGAGCACACTTGTTTACAATTATCTTGTCTTAGTTACGTCGTGAGTTACAGTTGCTTTTGATGCAAAATTTGTCTACGCAAAGCATAGTCAATTTTGTTGACACAACTGTTTTTTAAAGTTTATTTGTGTTATATTTACGATTTTTAACTGTTATTTAATATGGCTAGTTCAGAATAAAAAGTGCAAGATAGTAAGTGTAACAGAGAATTTCAAACTTGGTGAATCTAGAAATATGGCATCATTAGTAAAGGTGACAAAGTGGTGCGTGTTTTATGTTATGGAACAGTGGTATGCAGAACACACATCTGTACAAATCACAAATACACTTGTCAAAAAAGTGATTCACAACAAAAATCATTAATTGCTTAGAAACCAATTTTCCAGATGACTCCAATTCAGCATGCATTCTACTAAAAGTAATATCTTACAATCCTAATGTAAGTTATTTATCATCCACATAATCTGCAGCAAAATAAATCACACTAATGCTACTTTAATTCGAATTACACGTATAACTCAAATATTTTCAACTATACAATATAAAAGGTATTTTTTCGTTGTAAATAAAAAGTTTTGAGTTGTTAGAATTTAATTTCATTATTTTCCTAATAATCACAAGTCAAAATTATTTGACGGCACGTCTATACCTCATCAAACATTTATTAAGAAAAAATGGCCTGTTGATCCATAAAGGTTCGCCACCCCTGCCCTATACTGATATTGAATGCAAGCAGGCAAAGAGTGATCTCGGAACCTCCAGACACTTGCTCTGAAAAACTAATCTTGCATATACGCTAACCTCTTCTTCCTTTCATGTAATTTAGACTTCCGTCAGATCATTCCTTCCTGGTGTTGATATATAAAGACCAGCAATGTATTTGTCACTAAATATGTCAACTGCATATGTAGTTACTATGCTTAGATTTTTTATGGTACAGTATTGGGGAATATGAGAGACACACACACACAAAAAAACAACACATACACAGTACTTTGGGAACTGTTTGTCCGAGTATATATGTTTTCAGTTGCAAAAGTAGTGGCCGAGCGTTCATGCCTGCAAGTTCTTGGCCAGTAATGTTGCAGTCGATTCGCATGTTCTAATCCTGATTCCTCTGAATACTCTTCGTGTATTGAGGTTGATTGAAGATAAATTTGGCATCTAATCATCATCTCTAAATCTTCGCGTAGTGGGGTATGAATGTGGAGATGGAGATTTCAATTCAGATTACCAGGTCCATTAAGTTTCATAGCTTTCGGTCAAAATTCCACTAAGTTAAACCTCATTTGAGTACTTCTGCATTATGTTCTATATTGTAAGCCTTTAAATATTTAGAAAAACTGTTTAACTGTCAATATTCCTTTAATATCATCTCCAAGCCTTATGTATAAAAATTAATTATTTTTGTTCTATCGAACTGGAGACTTTCATTCTAAAAAAAAACGATAGAAAGGAAATGAATGAAGAAGAATGAATTGACAGAACTACAGCTCTTGACTACAATAAAAAATCAGTAGAAAATATAAACGACTTTGACTTAAGCTCAAGGGAATGGTGACTGTAGTAACAATGTGTCTTATCCAGTATTTCATTAGAACTTCACACTGTGAAAAATAAGGCTGTAAATAAAAAGAGTAAGCATACGGCTTTCTTTTTAAGGCAATCATTTTTCTTTTTATTTTGTCTAATCTTTTTATCAGTAGCTTTGTCTATGTTGGTAGGGATATATATTATCTGAATTTCGAGAGTTTATTGGATTCGTTCTCTTCGTTTTTTCTTCTATTGGTTGGTTAAAATTCGAATCCAAAAGGAAAAAAAATTACTATTGATAAATTGCTTATTAAGAATTGCGTGTCACATAAGCAGTTTTTCTGGTAAATATATATGTAAACGGATTTAAAAATATTTGTACGCTAATTTTATATTAGATATTATTCCCCAAATATCCAAAAAAAAGAGATATTCCAAACACAGCATACAAAGTGCAAATTATAATTTTAAAATCAAATAACTGGACACTAAGTGCTTTCTTGTAATTATATGTTGAAGAAATTTCTTTGTATTACTTTATAATAAGTAACAAGTTTATTTTTCACAAATTTTCAGTGCTATTGTATTATGAAAATTAAGAATAACTTAAAAATTGAGAAAGGTAAATGAGGATTTATACAGTTGGGAAATGAAAATGCTTTTAAAAAAATGCTTTTGAAAATGCTTTTAAATATTTATTTTGTACACTTATTTTGCTAAACATTTCTAAATTATCTAAAGACTGTTGACTAGATGTAACAAATTATCTCATTAATGAATATTACTCATTGTCATACTTTTCATATTAGCTCAATTAAAATTAAAAAATTGATATTTTACATAATCAGTGTTGATTTTCTTCGAAGTCTTGATAAACCTACTTTAAAGACTATTAAGGTATGTAGTTGTTTAGAAAATGCAAAGAGGAAAGCAGAAATAAATGACTTTAGTGGGAAATATTTGTTATCTGTAATGTTTATCGAAACGGAATCAATAATGAAGACTCGTAAAATATGCTTATGTATGTTAAAAAGAATATATTCTTTAAATAAAACTTTCCCTGTAAGAACTTTTATTGTTGTATCATAATTACTTCTTAGAAATAAATTAAGTATGACAAACTGAGACTCATGCTTAGTCAATAAGGGAGTTCTTTGACACCAAAAGTCAAATGCTTAACAGACACAGTTCATGAACCACATTTGAACAGCGAAGAATTCTTCTTTCATAAACATTGATGATATTTTTTCAAAAAGTCATTTTTTTAATATCTACTAAGTATTATAAATACACATTGAATGCTTAGAATTTTATTTGTTTGAGGTATAACTGAAACTGTGAAAATCAACTTATATTAAAAGAATGACTGCTTTTCAGAAATTGTATTTTTGTGAGTAATATCTTGATTTAATCTTTTTTGGAAAGGGAATAAAATTATAGTAGACTTTTATTTAAAAAAGGAAACAAGTAAAAGAATATCAAATCTTATTTGTTTCCCAGTTTGAATTTGTGTTATTTAAGTAAAATGGTTACATATTTGCATGATGACGAAATTACAGTGTTTTACCAGAAGCTTAACTTTTGAATCTAAATTTAGTTCTTCATGTTTAGTTCTGTGTTAATCGTACAGTGAAGGATAATTGGATTTTTTTCCCTGTTTTTTAATAAGCAAAAAAAAACTATCTTTCATTTTTTTCTCTGATCCCCAGTTGAACAAGACAGTTGATTCCTAATTGAATGTGACATTTTGAAGGAACATGCTTTTTTTGCTGCGCGCTCTTTTTCATGTACAAAAAAAACAAGGGTGTAACTGTTTGTGTAAGTCATTAAGCCTCAATATAAATGTTTCTGGAAGGAAGTTTTTTTCTATTCTAGGGTTTATGTTATGGCTCACAGAATAACATCGAATATATGAGCATGTGATGTATTTCTAATTAGTCATACTTCGCAACAATTCCGTTTCAAATCACATAAATTAATACATTTTGTTAAATGTTTCATGTCTTGATAGTATATATTTGCTAATTTGATATTGTCTTAAGTATAACAATAACATTGCTACTTGTCAATTTTTAACTTTAAATTTTAATTGCAAGCTATAAATTCGGAAAAAGATGATAAATTATATGAATGTGTTAACCCTTTAAGCGGTTTGCCCGTACACCGTTACGAGCTACCAAAAGCTAGCCGCAAATGGTTTGCCAGTACGCCGTATGGGCACTGATATTTTCTTCTTTCTAACTTTAATTTGCACGTATTTTCAATTCTTATAGTGATATTGTTAGCGCTACTGTTTTTAAGAGATGCAGTTTGTCCACATTACTGAAATGCTTATCATATAGAATGATATTTTTTCCTGTAAAGAAGGCAGAAGTTTTTCTTTGAAAGCAGTAATTTTAATTCTTGAAAACTTTCGATAAGGAACATGGAGCAGCAAGACAATGTGCAGTTTGTTGCATAAGAAAAAATGAAAATGGAAAGATAATCGAAGAAAAGCTAATATATTTCTGTCACGATTGCAATGTAAGATTTTGTATTAAACCATACTTCAAATTGTGTGTGCATATATAGATGCACACGTATAAAACCCACAACCGTTTGAAAAAATAGTACGAAGACGGAAAATTTCTTGCAAGTATATGAGAAATTCTTTTAAGATTTCTGAAACACATTCTTCATGGCATGCAGAGTGTACTTACAAAAAGCAAACATTCAGGAGTTTTAGTGTTCCATAATTATAAAATGAAAAATAGCGTAAAAACTTTAAAATTTAAAATTAAAATGAAATTTTTCCATTCTCTAATTCTGTTATGTATAATGCTTAGTTTTATGCAATAAAAAAATGTACACATTCTTGGAACATTTTGGGCAAAAAAATTGACATCTTAAGGGGTAATACTGTGCTTTATAAATATTGACATTCAGTGTATCTCTTTGTATAGCTTTTATCCTATTCATTTTCAAAATATTGTTGACAAAAACAGAAATTATGATGTTGATGATGTATAAATTTTAAAAATTTATCTTTTATCACAAAAACATGGGAACATAGCTACTTCAACTTTTTTAGCTTTATATATTTTTTTTCACTGCTTTTGTAACACAAGACATAAATTCTAAAAAAGATATTAAATTGCATGAATGTGAATAGAGTGAGTTTTATAAATATTGATGTTCAGTGTTTTTATAGCTGACCTATAATAATTCACATTTATTTTCAAAATATTGTAAACAATAATAAAAGTTATGATGTTGATAATGAATGAATTTTAGAGATTTATCTTTTATCACAAATATGAGAAATTTTTATCATTGTTTTATTTTAAAACAAAGTTAGTGAATTATACAACTAATCCCAAAGTAGAAAATAATTTATGCTAGAATTAAAAGGACAACTTTTTGAGATATGCTACGTTTACTAAGTGGCAAATATGTGTAAATCTTTTGATTTATAACTATACTTATAGAGAGTTTTTCATCGTGTATGAAGAAATCGTCCAACTTTCTATTAAAATTCAGCAATTGTGCCATTTTATGAGGTATAATCTTATTTTTAACAGACTTAAATAGTTTTAGAGTTTAAAAAAGCTAGACACGGACGCATAGTGGACTAAAAATCCAAAAATTCGCTTCATTTAACCGATAGATTTACTAACTTTCAGCTTGAAAGTCATTAGTCTCAGTTAAAAATAAACAGCATACAAACAAAAATGGAAGAAAATTTAAGATAGTTTCAACTAAGTTCTCCCGAAGTTAGTAAATTGGTCCCAAGTCTGAAGTCAAATAATAAATTAAATCCCCGTTAAATGCAATGGTGGTTGGTGATATTTTCTCTGAAAAATAAAGTTCAGTTTCTACCATCAGTGTCTTCTAAAGATAACATTAATCTCTCGCATTTGTTTCGTTAGTCTCTTTCATTCATAGCATTA